>JBBBDQ010001373.1:4465000-4627500 GCA_037127315.1 Ascarosepion bandense
TCTCGCATCCGACAAAATATTTTCTGATAAGCAGTATGGCTTTCACTTCACCAGATCTACTGCTGATGTGCTAACAGCCATCACTGAGTATATATATCAAGATCTTGATATGAACAGTGAAGCCTGGGCTGTTGCCTTGGATATCTTGAAAGCATTTGATAGGATTTGGCATGCTGGCTTTTTACAAATTCTACAGAGTTACAGTATAATTGGATGACAATTTGATTTAATCTAATCATTTCTGTCAAATTGTAAAATGATGGTCATTCTAAATGAGCATACTTTCAAATCCTTTTATGCAAATGGGGGTGTTCCTCAAGGCTCCATCCTAGGTCCTACATTCTTCCTGATATTTATCAATGACCTTCCTGATATAATTGGTTCTCAAGTTGGCATCTATGCAGATAACATTACCATCTACTCCTGTCTTAATCTGAAATCTACCAGGACTGATAAAGTAGATCTCACTTCTGCTCTTGGAAAGGACCTCCAATCTGTGATGGATTGGTGTAAGAAATGGTTTGTAAATTTTAATTCTTCCAAAACAAAGTTGTTCTCCTTGACCAACCACAGAGAACTTCTTCTACCTTCCATTAATATGGGTCACACTAGTTTCCCTGAAAGCAATATGCTGCATCTCCTTGGTCTCACTCTCTCAACTGAATTCAAGTGGAATCATGGCCATATCTGACTACCGGGCACACCGAGCACACCGGGCACAGGTCCGGGCCGATCCGTGCAATCATAGTGAAAATCTGGGCAAGGAAAAATGTCTTCGGCAGAAATCAAACTAAACAATTCACCAAGAAAGAAAGAAAGAAAAAAAGAAAAATGAAGAAAACATCCGAATGAATGCAGTAAAAATCTGTTTGTTTATTTATTAATTTTGGGAGAAAAGATTGGTGATACTCAGAAACTCCGAACCCAATTTAATGCTTTCGTTCATGTTCTGTGCCTAATTTCCATTGGAATAGCTGAAAAAATTTGCAAAAATCATAGTTTCTGGAAACGGATCACACTGATGACGTCATCACATTGTCAACTAATAAATCCAGGCAATTTTCTCTGTGCCCGGAGTTTTTTTAGCACTAGCTACGGCCCTGAGTGGAATGAATACATCAAATCAATAATCACATCCACCGCTAAGAAGGTTGGGTTGCTGTGCCGAGCCAGGAAGTTTTTCTCATCAGAAACCTTCTTGCACATTTTTCATCCATGCATTGAATAATGTTGCCATAACTGGTCAGGTGCTCCTGCCGTTCATCTCTGGGTTCTTGACAAAATCCAAAGGAAGATCTACAATGTAATTGGTCTTGATCTGGCTACTTGCCTTCAGCATATTTTTTTATTGACGGAATGTGACTTCCCTCTGTCTTTTCTACAAGTATTTTCATGGCTTCTGCTCTGATGAGCTTTATTCCCTGGTTCCCCGCCCTCATGACTTTACCCAAGTAACTAGATTGGCAAATAGGTCCCACCCTTTTACCACCAGAATAGGCAAATTTAGCCACCAATTCTATTCCAGCAGTTTCTTTCTTTGCACTTCCCACCAGTGGAACTCCCTTCCCCACACTTGCTTCTCTGATAGTTACAATCTCCAAAAGTTTAAATGTAACAGCAGTTGCTATCTTCTATCTCCATGACTCTCTCCTCTCTCCTCTCTCTCTTCCCCTTTCTACAACATCACCTGTACTATTTTCTTTTCTGTCTTCCCTCTCCTCTCATTGTAAACCCCTGTTCACCAGTCGCAGTACTGCTTTGCTTGGAGTGAAATGATTATATAAAAAAGATGTTTTCACAGTATGATTAATATTAGCTAACCAATATTGGTAACATTTTCAAGATATAAATTAAGATTAGACATGAAATATAAATGTAAATTTCTATTGGACGTAAGGTCTGAGATTGGTTTTGTATTGCTATTAAATAATGAACTGATCATCTCACTGTTTTAAAGGATGTCAGATTTTATTATGCAGATCAATGTTTAACAAAAAAATTGGTATCAAACAACTGGAATTTGAACTCGGCTCCCTGATTTGTCATCCTGAGCCAATATCCACTGCACCACAACGCACATCCATTTCATTCCAATTCCAAATCATAGTTTCTGTTTTTGGAAATGTTCGTCTTAATTCCTACTTTTTCCAACACTTGATAGAGAATGTTGATTTTTTTATTCAAGATTCTTCTTACACCAACTATGAATACTTATGTCATCAGCACATTCCTCATATGAATAACTAAAATGATCAATAAAAATGAATAATCAATGAGAAAAATAAAGACTTAAGGAATATAAAATTGCATTTGTTCAACTCATATTAACCTTATTCCTATGTAATAAGGACCATAGTGAACTATTGAAAAATATATTCCAATAAATCTTTAAGACAAAAAGGAAAAGGAATCTGATCCCATTTCTATACTTTGTCTCCATATTTTTTCTTATTCAATTTCCTCTTCTTCCTTTGTCTATCTCCAAAACGTTTTTCTCTACTTTTTACCACTTTCTCTCTTATGATCATTTTTTACCACTTTCTCTTTTATGATCTCTTTTTATCACTTTCTTGCTTATGATCTCTTTTTACTACTATCTCTTTTATGATCTCTTTTTACAACTTTCTACCTTATGATATTTTTTTTCCACTTTCTGGCTTATGATCTCTTTTTACCACTTTCTCTTTTATGATCTCTCTTTACCACTTTCTCCCTTATGATCTTTTTTTACCACTTTCTATTTTATGATCTCTTTTTATCACTTTCTCCCTTATGATCTTTTCTTGCCACTTTCTCTTTTATGATTTCTTTTATGATCTCTCTTTACCACTTTCTCCCTTATGATCTTTTTTTGCCACTTTCTCTTTTATGATCTCTTTTTACCACTTTCTCCCTTATGATCTTTTTTTACCACTTTCTCTTTTATGATCTCTTTTTACCACTTTCTCTTTTATGATCTCTCTTTACCACTTTCTCCCTTATGATCTTTTTTTACCACTTTCTAGTTTATGATCTCTTTTTATCACTTTCTCCCTTATGATCTTTTTTTGCCACTTTCTCTTTTATGATCTCTCTTTACCACTTTCTCCCTTATGATCTTTTTTTACCACTTTCTATTTTATGATCTCTTTTTATCACTTTCTCCCTTATGATCTTTTTTTGTCACTTTCTCTTTTATGATTTCTTTTATGATCTCTCTTTACCACTTTCTCTTTTATGATCTCTCTTTACCACTTTCTCCCTTATGATCTTTTTTTACCACTTTCTCTTTTATGATCTCTTTTTACCACTTTCTCCCTTATGATCATTTTTTGGAACTTTCTCTTTTATGATCTTTTTTTATCACTTTCTCCCTTATGATCTTTTTTTGCCACTTTCTCTTTTATGATCTCTTTTTACCACTTTCTCTTTTATGATCTCTCTTTACCACTTTCTCCCTTATGATCTTTTTTTGCAACTTTCTCTTTTATGATCTTTTTTTATCACTTTCTCCCTTATGATTTTTTTTCCCACTTTTTCTTTTATGATCTCTTTTTACTGCTTTCTTCCTAATGATCTCTTCAGCAAATTTACCCTTTCTTTGCAGCTATTTTTTTAATACAACTTTATTTTTAAAAACACATTCTTTTTCTGTTAGACATAAACTTTTTTCTCTGGCAGATTTTAGGAAACAAAAAGGAAACTTATACTTAACTCCAGAAAGAGACAGCTGAAGTTTCTGTGACACATGATGAAGAAGGAGGGCTTGGAGAATCTGATATTCCTAAGGTGGATAGAGGGAAAAAGAAACTGGGAAAAACAGCATGTGACATACTTAATGGGCTTAAACAAATAGATGGTAGAGCAGGGTTTATGAGAAATAACAAGATAAAATATATTAAGAGCTACAAGAAACAGGAAGATGCGGAGAGCCGTGATCGCCAACGTTCTGAGGTGACATGGTACATAAAAGAAGAAGAAGTACCATAAAATTGGGAGAGGGATGTTTACTTATAACTTTTGGGGAATTTTCTGACGTACCTTATGGTGTAATGAATGTCAGCTTTGAATGAGAAATCGGAGAGCAGACTTTGAATTTCAGTCAAGTTCATTAATTTAACTTAGGCTCAAAAACTATTGGAAAAGGTATTTTTTCATCTCTTCTCCCCCCAGCTATGGATTGAATAGTAGGACAGATTAGGTTCTATAGCCTTAGTTGGTAGCCAGTCTACCGCAGAAAGTAATGTGGGAAAATCTTCCGCCTAGTCAGTCAGGTCTCGAAAGAGACATGATCACCCAAGTATGTCTCATGTATGGCAATTAACTGACTGATTTTCTGACTTCTCCTAACTACCCCCATTTATTACTTTTTGACTCTTTAAATGATTTTCTGATCCCACTTTTATTAAGAGTTTAAGTCAGTCTTGTGCTGAGTTGGAATGACCGATTCAAGTAGGGCTGCCTAATCATGTCTGAATGCTGTTGTTGGAAATTAGAAAAGAAAAAGGTTCTGTCCTTTCCAGAAGTAACATCATAAAATTGTGCAGGTGACTAAAATAGCTTTCTGGTTCCTTTCATCATGAGAAAATTAATTTCTCTTTCTTTTTTGATTATTTATTAATTGGTTTTATTTCATTTTCCCACAGATCTCCCACCAATTATTAAGATCTTTCCACTTCTATGAGGCCTCTAAATGTATATACTTTTTATAATTACCAGAACTCTTCTTTATCTTTAAACCTCTTGCTCTCTCTTTATTACTCTTTCTCCTCTTCATCTCCTCCTAACTCTTCCTCTTCTTACTTTTCTTTTTTATCCTTTTTTTTTTGTTTTTAACTCTTTCTCACATAATTCCCCTTCTTAATTTACTTGTCATACCCACACTGCAACAAATCAAAACATTTTATTTGCATCTAGAAAATCCTTTCCAACTATTACAACAACCTTACACTAATCCACAAGAACATTTTAGTCCCATGGCAATGGCGCTTTAGGTCCTTTTCTATTCTTAAAGAACTTTTTTTTCCCAGATCATTCTCTTATTTCCTTTGTTTTCTTTTTCTTATTTTTTTTTGTAGCTGTTGTTGTTTTATTTTTTATTTATTTATTTTTTTATATATATATTTCATTTTTTCCTGGATCATGATGTTTTCCACTTTTATCACAATGGACATTAATTGTATAGATTTCATGAAGATATTTTATTTATTTATTGATTGAAGCCTCTTTTTTTTTTTTTTGGCAGTTTAGTTTGCTCTATTTTTTTTTATTCTTTTCTTCATAGGAGGGAATACAGATTAAAGTACAGCCTTCTCTTTTCTCCAAATACAATCCAACTTTGCGTGTAAATCAGGAGGATTAATTATTGACTATTATTGAACCATAACCAAATGTACTTCTTCCTAAAACTTCCCATTTTTTTCTTCTCATTATACATGCATACATGCATATATATATATATATATATATATATATATATATATATATATACAGGAGCATGATGAATGTTTGTGTATACATGGGTAAAAACTGAACAAGTAAACATTTTAACATTCAGAGAATAAACATATATGTACATTTATCTAAATTTTACTTATATATTTAGATACTCACCAGACTTACCTAAGTATGGTACAAGGCTGTTTTATGACAGGTAAAGAATAATGTGTTGCTTTAATGTTTCAAGTGGGAATGAGACTGCCTGCTTTGGAAATCAATATTAAAAAAAAAAACCTTTGGTTTTATTTATGTTTTTGACACTAACTTCCATCTGGAAATATAAAACTGCTTCAATGCCAAACTTATAATTATGCAGAGAAAGTTTAATCTTCTGGGAAAAATAATGAAGAAAGAAAGTTTGAAGAATTTGACACTCATCGGATATATTGAAAATAAGAAGAACGGATGGGAACAGTCTACCTAATGAGTTTGTGTAAATAGATGGTAGAACAGAGAGTGGTGTAAATAAGAGGACAAATATTCAGTCAGTTTAGTGCAATACATGATACATGCTTTGGCAATCATGTCTCAAAGGAGACATGACTGACTGGGCAGAAGATTTTCACGCAGTAAGTTGCCATTACTTTATGTGGTAGACTGGTTGCCAGCCAAGACTATAGAACCCAATCAGTCCTATTATTTAACCCATAACTGGAGGGAAGAGATGGATTAATACCTTTCCCAAGGGTATTTGTGCATAAGTGAATGTGAGGAATTCAATTGGAATTTGAGCTCAGCTTCCTGAATTCTTGTTCTGAGTCAATATCTACTGCACCACCAGCAGTAAAAGAATAGAAAGTTGAGCCAAGATTACCTATGTCATGAAGAAATGCAAAAAAAAGGTGTCTTTATTGGAAACAAATAAAAAGTAATGAGCTGCTATGTATGACACTCCTATATGGCAGTATGCAGGATAATATTTTCACATATGAAGAGGAGACTTGAAGCAAAAGAGATATTTTATCTTTTTTTTCCACAATAATTTTCATCATTTACCAGGTTCAAAAGCCACTCAATATAGAGTGTTACAGAATGAAAGGCACAGTTTAAGTGGATATGTGAGAAAGATAATGGTTAAACCTAACTATGTAGTTGTCACTCTTTAATTATGTTTAAAAAAATAATCACTTTCTAAATTCAATGACACATATTAAATATTAAGCACATAGATTGAATATTATGAATGAGGATAGAGCAATAAGTTCGTAGCCTGTGCACACACTGTTACATAACCACATATTCACCCTTAATCCACACAGCATTAAAACTACATACTGTCTGTAGATTATCACTCATTCTTTTTATAACTGTGGCAACTACTCTCTCTCTGTCTCTCTCTCTATCTCTCTCTGATAACCTTACAAAATTAACAGTTAAGTAATGACTTATGGAAACAGGATTTGCTGATGGATAAATATAGCACATTACACTTGTAGAGTCATGTGACACAATACAAAGAATTGCATGAGAAAAATATGTTTAATCAGTTGTACTGCAGATCTTAAGAGATGAAGAGCTCTTTTCATGTTATCATTAAATTAGGAGATTGCTTAATGAAGAGCCCAAATCATATATCTAACTCACATGTACTAAGAGTTTAGTTGGATTGCAGACCTTGAGGAATGAAGACACCTTTTTCATGTCACTAACAGATTTGGATGTTATTCAGTCTTTGCTACAGCTTCTAAAATGATACAAATATCTATGATTTTTTCAAGTATAAAAATTGATGAACAACATTTGAAAAGCTCTCCAATTCCTGATTTGACTTTAAACCTTCCAATTTTTTGAGATTTTTAGTCCATTTCGATTTTATTTAGTCCTTTCTTACTGCTTTTATAAATACCAATAATATTTTCAAGTATAAAAAAATTAATATTTGTCTATATTTTTGAGATGAGGTAGTATTTACAGTATTTACATTATTCAGACTATTGTCATCTTTGTTGCCATTTGTACGACGTTTCAGCCATTGTATATGCCTGCCTTTTTCAAAGAGTTGTGAGTTCAATACCAGGCTACAGCAGTGGTGAACAAGTAACTTGCAGGGTTATAGGAAGATAACTCATGACTACCAAAAGACGCACTACTATGCAAGGAATGAGAGTGATATACCCCAGTGATTGTAATAAAGAGGTCAGTTTGAAATTTTTAGCACCTGAAGAAGGCCGGAGCGTACGATGGCTGAAACATCGTACAAATGGCTACAAAGATGAGGACAATAGTCCGAATAATGTAAATACTGTAAAAAAAATTAATTACATTTGAAAGGCTGTCCAATCCCTGATTTGACTGAAAATCTTCCAATTTTTGAGACTTTATGATTTGATTCTTATTTAGTCCTTGTTATGGTTTCTAATTAGATATAAAGACCAATAATGTTTTCAACTATAAAAAACTGGTCTGTGGCAATACCAAAGAGAATGCTAACTTGTTTAGACAAAAACTAGAGTATGATATCAATTAAATTACACGGAAATGCAGAAGAAATTTTGGAATTCTAAAGTCAATTCCAAAAAATAAATGAGAATCACAAGCAATAAGGAATTATGAGAAAAAATGAGAAATGTAGAGTTATTAGATTATTTAATGTGCTTAATTGAGCAAAACTGGAAACAACTAAAATTCAAAAAGATCTTAGCCCATTTATTACTGGTATTGGTTTAAACTGATGCCATCTTTTTCAATACATTGAGACATTGGTTGTCTGATTTTGTTCAGTGATATATCAACTTCTATGGTTTATTTAATGCCATAATCTAAATATTTTGTTGGTCATTTTGCTATAAATATGCATCATTTTTTTTTATATAAAAATGTACTGCTGGTAATTTTCTATAAGAATTTATTTTTATTCATTCACAGTGTTATGTTTGTGGTTTTGCTATTTGCTCGTAGACAGGACCCTAACATTTGCTACCAAATGTATTGAGATCATTTTGCTTAAAGTTTATAATTTCTTTTATTTCAGATGGAAACATGGAAAAATATTCTTACATGCTTTTTTGAAAATTTTCACTTACCAAAATCAAAGGTTATATGGAAAAAAGAAATCTATTTATAATAATACTAATATCAGGAGGGTACAGGTTAAATGACACCTACTTTTTTTCATATATTGTGACCATTTTGTTGAAAGTTCATGTTTTCTTGTTTTTGAATGAAAACTTCAAAACTTTTCAACATATGTAAACGAAATTTTCACTTTAAAATTTTAGTTTAAATTATATTTTTGATGTGTCAGTTCATACTGACAATGTGAGAAACTGATTTAAATTAAATTAGATTAAAAATTAAATCAAATTAATTGTTAAATAAAATGTCTGAGCCTTAAAAGGTATGAAGCACAAAAGTTGTTTACGTTCTACATACTTGATTTTCGTTTTATCTGCATTTGTTTTTAAAATATTCATTTACTGAAACTAATCTACTTTGAAAAGTCTATTTTAGTAATATGTGCAACATATAGTTGGCAAAGTTCTTGGCAAAGTTCTTATAGAAGTAGAGGCATACATATTGGTTCTTGTAAGTCGAAATAATCTTAGGCAATAGACATAATACTGAGAACAAAACTGCCTCTTCTAAGACATGGCTGAGAAAATAAGGTCAGGTAAATAAGTCTATAAATAAACAAAATATTGATGAATATAATCGGTTTTATTCCCTCTCAAATATATATATATATTTTAGTATATATATATATAATGTAGATATACAGATATATATAAATAGATATAATGTTGATATGCATGATATATATATATACATATATATATATATATATATAAATCTATAGATAAAATGTAGATATACAGATATATATAAATAAGTATAATTTTGTTATGCATGATATATATATACATATATATATATATATATATATATATATATTATTGTGTTGAGTTGTGATAGTTTTTGTTGCCAAGATTGTTGTTTTTTTTTTTCAGTAGTGTTAATGATAAAAAGTATTTTGGCAAGCAGTTTATTTATCATAAAGTGCTCGATATTGGGGTGGAGATAGAGCATTGATAGTTTTAGAGCAAAAAATTTGACACTTTAACTGAGCAAGTTCATGCTGACTTTGAAGTTTTGTGAGGACACTGTTATGATGTCTTTGCTCATTGGGGCTGTGTTTTTGCAAAATTGTTGCCTTTTTATATTTTTAATTTTTTAGGCATCAGATCAAAAAGCTAGCCCTGATGATTGAGGATATCATAACGGTGTCCTCATGACACTTTAAAGTCAGCATAAACCTGCTCACTTAAGTGACAAACTTCACTGCATTAATCCTTTGAAACTGGTTATAAACAACCGACAATTTGATATGATTTGTTTGAACATTATTTTTGATTGATACTCGTATTTAAGTAGATATACTGTTTATAATTAAACAGTATTATATATTTATTTGTTTTGGCCTGGTTATTTAAGATAAATTTTTTTTATGGAAATATGTGTCATTCAGCAGGATTCAAACCTATCCACATAAAGGAAGTCACTATGTGATCTGGTGTGTTTTATAACCAGTTTCGTTAATCTTCATTAATTTCCGTAACATATTTACATTTGTTGAAATTATGATACATTTCAGAGCAGATATGGTTATTTGACTTTATTTAGACTGATCGTCATTCGTGGTCGAGAGGTTTAAGATGCGCCAAATGACACGGTTGCTTCCCCTATGTGGATAGGGGTTGCAGTTTTGAATCCTGCTGAATGACACATTTGATTATAAACAGAATATCTACTTAAATACGAGTATCGATCAAAAATAATTTTCAAACAAATCATTTTATATATATATATATATATATATCAGTCAGTTAAGTGCCATACGTGATACATGCTTGGGCAATCATGTCTCGAAAGAGACATGACTAACTGGGCAGAAGATTATCCCGCAGTAGGTTGCCATTGCTTTCTGCGGTAGACTGGTTGCCGACCAATGCTATAGAACCCACTCTGTCCTATTATTTAACCCATAACTGGAGGGAAGAGATGGATTAATGCCTTTCCCAAGGGTATTTGCGCGTAAGTGAATGCAAGGAATTCAACTGGAATTTGAACTTGGTTGCCCGATTTCTTGTTCTGAGCTGATATCCACTGCGCCACGATGCACATCCTACATATATATATACATATATATATATATAGATATCAGTAAAAGAGGTACTGGTTAGAACAGTAGATGGTTATTAAAAAAGTGTTCAATACACAATGAAAAGAACTGAATATGCAGAACCAAATAATAATTTCATCAGGTCTCATGAGGCTGATATAGTTGAAACCTTGGTAGAAAATAAGTGGCAAACGTTTTGTCCTTTAATATATACATAGGGTGGCTTTTTAAACCTCCTCATAACATTCATTACTGTATACTATCTTAATTACACAAATAAGAACATATATGTACACACACCTATGCACGTATGCACACAAACACACACATGTACATATACACACACACAAACACATATATAACCTGTACTGATATATGTATTTGTGTGTACATATGCATTTTTCCTTTAAAACAACACAACTTTATAAATTTATAAAGAATTCTTTTTTCCCTATCTTTTGTGGGGATTTCTTCTCATCCTTTTTTTCTTTTCCTTTGTCTGGCACGTCATCTTTTCTTATAACTATCACCACGGCCATATACAATCACTTATATACAGTTATATATGTATATCTATCTTTTGTAGAGTGGATAAGACATGGCTCAGCAACTGATCCATCGGCTCAACTCAAGTTTGTGTCAGTGTGTTGCAGACTGTCCCTAGGCTAATTCCGGTACACCATTTTTAGCTAGAAACTTTCCATTTAGAAGAAGACCAGCCATCAAAATGCAAAAGGTCAGGTTTTGTTTTGCTCTGCATAGAATTCTTTAAAAACACTGCTCACCATAACGCAATCTTACTTACGCTTTCAAGTATTGACTTCATTACTTTCTTTTGTTTTCTTTCATTTATTTCCTTTCTTTCTTTTTTCTTTGTTTTCTTTTTTCCTTTATATCCTTGCTTTCTTTTTTCCTATTTTTTTTTTTGCTTTCTTTTTTCTTTTAATTATTTCCTTTCCTTTCCTTTTCTTTTATTTATTTGTTTCTTTTTTTCTTTTAATTATTTCTTGCTTTTTTCCTTTGCTTTCATTTTTCTTTTATTTATTTTCTTTCTTTTTTCTTTTATTTTCTTTCTTTTTTCTTTTATTTCCTTTCTTTCTTTTTCTTTTCTTTTTTTGCTTTCTTTTATCCTTTTTTATTTCTTTGTTTTCCTTTTCCACCTTTTTTTTCTTTTTCAATATTTTTTGTTAATTTCTGATGGTGTTTTGTTTTTAATTACAATCAAATTTTATGCCCTGTTATTTTTTTTTACTGTTTCATATTTTATGTTTTTTTCATATTTATTCTTTCCTGCGACTTTTCCTTAAAGTTTAAAACTCAATTTTTTTATATTTTTCTTTTTAAATTAAATTGTTCTTTTTAATTCTTAAAAATGTTTCTTTTTCTCTTTTTTCTGATCTATATTACTTTAATTTTCTTGTTTTTTCTCCTTTTTTCTTTCATTTCTTTTTTTTTCTTTCTTTCCATATTTTTTTCTAATTTTTTCATTTCTCTTTGATAGATATTACTCTATTTTCTTTGTTTCTTTCTTTCTTCTTTAAAATTCTTTTTTCTCCTTTCTTTCCATTTTTCTTTTCTCTCTGTATTCCTTTATTTTGTTTTTCTTTCCCCTCCTTCTCTTTTAATTCTCTATTTTCTATTTTCTTTCCATATTTCTTTTTTCATTTTTCTTTTCCCTTAATTTCTATTTTCTTTTTATCTTTCTTTTGCTATTTGTTTTCCTGTTTTGACTTCACTCTCTTCCCTTCCACAGAAACATTTTCTTTTTTGCCTTGATTCTTTCTCCAATATTTTCCTTTCAAATATTCAACTGCAGAGAAAGGATCATGGGAAATTTGGAGCCAACAGTCTACATGAGTCACTCAGCTATCCATTTGCATGCATTTAAGGATCATTGTAAGTACACATGTATGGATGTTTTATACCCGTATATTTATTTATATAAGTTTGCTGGCATGTTTATGTTAGAATTTATGGAAAGTAAGGCATGAGGAGTTTTCCAGACATTATGGCAGGTCTTTTATTCTGACTCTGCATTCTTGCTAAAGTCAAGTGGAAGTGCATGTATATCAACCATCAAATTCTTGATCTTCATCAAGTTATTCAGTAGACCTTAACTTCTGGTTATTCAGCTTAAGATAAGTGAGTAGTTCAAATAATAAAGTTTATATAAAATACAATTATATATCTATCAAATATGTACATACTTTTAAGTCTATGTGTAATATTAGGATGTAAAAGTCTATGTTTATAAAACGAGGTAAAAAATCTCATAAAAAAGTGTGTGCTTGTAGGAGTGCATAAATACAGGAAATCACATAAAGGTGTATTGAAAAGTTCTCAGGCCAACTAAGAAACAATTATTAAAATAATTTCCACAGTTTGTTTTTTTAAATCATTTCACCCGAAACAAGTTGATAATGCAATTAGGAAGAAATGGCTTGCAGGGAGAAAAGCGGAGGAAAAAAGACAATAAAAGGACAATCTCCAAGAGCTTGAATGTAAAGTCAATAGTCATCTCCTATCTCACTAACCTGCATCCTCTCTCTCTCTCTCTCTCTCTCTCTCTCTCTCATGCTCCTTTCTCCATCCACTCCACTTTCATCAGTATTCTCATCCTTCTTTTACCCACTTTCTTACACCCCCTATAACCTGTCACTCTTTCTCATAACTTTCCTCCTGGGTAACAGTGGAAGTAAAATAGCTTCCTTGGGGTGATATGATTATAAAAAGAAACGGTTTCAGGATGACAAGAAATGACGACTTTTGTTGCATTTAAATTTTTGAAGATCATTGATGGCAGATTAGCAAGAAATCTACAAGAAAGATACATGAAAAAAGAAACTATTAGAATAGAACAGATAGCTGCATTTAACTAGTTCATCAGTAAAATGGTGAGCCCTAGTCAGTTAAGTGCCATGCATGATACATGCTTGGATGATCATGTCTAGAAAGAGACATGACTGATTGGGCAGAATATTTTCATGCAGTGAGTTGCCATTACTTTCTGCGGTAGACTGGGTGCCAACCAAGGCTATAGAACCCAATCTGTCCTGCTATTTAACAAAGAAGGAAGAAGAGACAGATCTATACATTTCCCAAGGATATCTGTGTTTAAGTGAATGCAAGGAATTCAACTGAAATTCAAACTCAGCTCTCTTATTTCTAATTTTGAGCCAATATCCACTGCACCACAGAAGCATGCTTAAATTCATCTGTTGAGGCACTAATGTGGAAAACTTATCAGAACAACGGATTGATTGTTTCATGGCTTATCAAGCTCTTGAAGGTTATTTAAAGCCAAAAACCTAATTTAGATTATAAGAATTTGGGGTGGGGGAGATACATGTCCTGCTAATTTTCCTTCTTTTTAATATTTTTCTTTCTTTCTGATCTGTAATACTTTATTTTTTTTTGTTTTGTTATTTTTTCTTCATTTTTGTATTTTTTTAATTTTATGCTGTTATTTTTTTACTGTTTCATATTTTATGTTTTCTTCTTATTTATTCTTTCCTGCAACTTTTCCTTAAAGTTTTTTAAAACTCAAATTTTTTAATTTTCATTTTTTCTTTTTAAATTAATTTTTTCTTTTTTAACTTTAAAAAAATTTCCTTAAAATATATTACTATATTTTCTTTGTTGCTTTCTTCTTTTCCTTTAAATTCTCTTTTTTTCTTAGTTTGAAATTTCAAAACGAACACTTTATTTTGTTCACTGGAATAAATTGTTCTTGTTTCCCGAGTCATGCTTCTTCCTAATGTCTCAGTGTCTTATTTATTTAATCATTCTATCATGCATATATATATATATATATATATATATATATATATATATATATAATTTATATAAACAGTATATTTATAAATGTATCTCTACCAGCCTGAATATTTATGAGACATTTTGTTAGGAAAATGTATGTCATTCGGCAGGATTTGAACTTGCAACCCCTAACAACATAGGGGAACCCATTGATTGATGCATTTTAGACCGCTTCAACCATAAAAGATTTCACAATCTAAACGAAGCCAAATCAAGCCTTATAAATACACAGCTTTCCAATTTCTCATAAATAATCATCTCGGCTCTGAAATGTATCATAATTTAAACAAATGTAAACAGACAATGTTACAGAATGTTCCAGAGATTAATGAAATGGAATTAACAACAGACATATTTAATTTATTTGTTTGAACATTATTTAAAAAAAAATAAATTCATGTGGTTTTGAAAAAAAGCTTGTCAGAGCAGTTGCCATGAAAATATTTGTAGAAAAGACAGAGGGAAGCCACATCAGCATAGGTCATTGACTACCACTCACTATTGACAAGGAGGTTGCCAATGGTTATGTAACTTGTATTTTTTAAAGGTAAAAGTGTTGATTCTACAGGCGAGAAGTGCAAGAAAAGAAGCTGATAGAGGAGAAGTTACGGTTACATTTGATTGGTTTCACTGTAAAAGGGTGGGACCTAATCGACAGTCTAGTAGCACAAGTAAATTCATGCAGAGGGTCACCATTGAACTACAAAACCCAACAACAGTGCATATAAATATGTTTGCTGCATTTTCAACAATTCAGTTTGAAATATTTATAGACATCTTTATAGACATCTTTATAGACATCTCATTTAAACATACAATACAAATATACACTTACATTAACATCACCGACCAACATTTGTACACTATCATCCAAAAGATTTGTCACATATATATTTAAAAAATTGTCCATCATTTTAAAATGTGAGACAAGTGTTTTCTATATATATATATACACATATAAAATATTCCAAACAATTACATTGAAAAATAACAATCTGACCAATAAGAATCAGCCATTGTCACATATATATTTAAAAAATTGTCCATCATTTTAAAATGTGAGACAAGTGTTTTCTATATATATATATATATATATATATACACATATAAAATATTCCAAACACTTACATTGAAAAATAATTATCTGTTGATTTGATACACATGATAAGAATCAGCCAAAACCACAACATTGCAATATATTGTCTCTTTGTAAAAATTTTCATTTTTAACTCAATCTCTGAAGAAGCTTTAATAAAAGTGAAACATTAATTGATTGAGACATATTTCTTATTTTGTTCTTTACTTTATTCCATCACCTTGTCAGATTCTGATCCATATATTCAACTCATATATATATATATATATAAAGTTATTTATGAATTTTTATGTCCTTTAGGAGATTGTCTCTCTAACACTAACAATCAACAAATAACATTAAATTCTTACATTGGCCATGCATGCACCACATTTTCTCATCGGTTAACTTGTCATTTGTCAAAATTTAGTGTAATTCATGCATATATAGATCAACATATAAGAAATAAGCAAAATAATATTAACATAAGAGAAATTCTATATAGAATCTGGTGCAAAGAAAAATGCAAAATTCTGGAGGCTGTTCAAATAAAAATAAACAGCGAACATTAAATAGGCTATCTTACTCCAAAGGGGACTGTATATTAAAGTGTGTTTAAAATAAAAAAATACACATAAAAATTCAAGTTGATGTCACTTTAAATGATTTGAAATTGGTTCCAGGAAATATAAGAATGTCAGAATTAAACAAAAACAGTTATTAAACCATACAGAAAATACAATCCTTGAAAACAAATGTAGCAACATGAGAAAGTACTTAGAAAAAAGAAATATAAAATAAAACAAGAACTTTGGCAAATTTACCAATTATGTAAATAAATAATTCAGAAATTAAAAAAAAAAGGTTGATAGATAGAACATGCTGATATTATTCAACCAAACCTGTTTAAAAATAAACATATATATATATATATATATATGCTCAACTGTGTCCCCCTGTCTGAGACAATTGAGATGTATTGCAATATTTTGTATCATTCTTTGTTGTCTCCTCTGGATTTTCCTGAAAGTGTATTTGTTGATTTTATGAAGTCTGCCACCTCATCTGTCAAATTTAGTTTTAATAACATTATTTATCAGCAGATTGACAGTGTAACTATGGGTTAACTTTTGGGTCCTTCCCTAGCTAATATTTTTGTCAATTTTCACAAGGCTTTATTATTTTCTTGAATTGATCGTCCTCTAGTGTATCATCGTTATGTGGATGATAACTTTTGCCTCTTTAATAATGGGGTTGAAGCTGACTTATTACTCACATTATTAAACTCTGTCCATCCTTCCCTTAAGTTTACTGTAGAAAAGGAGTCTAATTGTTGTCTTTCCTTTTTGGATGTTCTGGTCCATAGGAATGATGACAGGTTTTTTGTATTTAGGAAGGCTACTTTTTTTGGACTTTATACATGTCTGAACTCTTTTTGTCCATGATAACATAAAGTAAATTTGATTAAGACCATGACTTACAGGGCTTTGTTCGGCTTTGTTTTATTTGTTCGGGTTTCTTCCTCTGTGATGAAATGGATTTTATTAAGATGACACTTTCTAAAAATGGAAATCCTTTGGACATTTTGGATTCTGTTATTCATGATGTCATCAATAATTTCCTCAGGGTTAAGCTGCATCTTGTTAAAAAATGTCCGGTTTATTTGCGTCTTCCCCTTATTGGTTCAGAGGGTAAGACTTTAGCTAAGCAGATTTTGCATTCTATTAACAAATGTTATTTTTCTGCTAATGTTTGAGTAATATTTAGTACTCAACCAATTTTTTCTTCTATTTGTGAGGATGTCCTTCCCCCACATGATGTTAATTTCGTAATTTACAAATGTAGTTGTGGACATAACTACATAGAGAGGACATCTCAGTGTTTGGATTTAAGAATAAAACAACATTTACCTTCTAGAATTTTGAATCCGGCTGCTAGCAGTGGCCAACTAGTCAATACATCCAGTTCGTCCATTGCACAATATGTTATAAATAACAGGAATTGTGTTTTTGGATTGAGTGTGGACCATTTCTCTATTTTATCAAGGTCCCACTCTTCATATCATTTAAAGGTTTTAGAGTACTTATACATCAAATTACGCAAGCCTTCCCTCTGTAAACAGAGGGATTGCTTGCTTGGTTTGAATGCTATTAGACTCTAGTTTTCCTTGCTTTTTTTTTTCTCCTTCCCCCATTAATCATCTTTTATAACAAAAATAATAATAACAAAAGAACCAATGTATTTTCATTTAGCAATAAATACTAAAAATAGTATGAAATATAATATTTCTTTTAAAAAACTTTGGTGCCCTAATAATTATGGCTGGTAGTGTATATAGATTTAGAGAGATTAGCTGCTACCTCCAAAATAAAAAAAAAACAGTATTTACTTTCCTGTCCTTGCTTGTCTTTTCTCTTTGCCAAAATCAGTTATTTCTGTCTGCAATTTATGCAAAACAAGGAGAACCAGGGCTGGTGCATACTACCCCTGAATACCAAGTCTGATTGGGGGCCCTAGGCAGTGCTTTCTTACCAATGTTTATGTATGTCACAAATTAAACTAAAAAGAACTGACTATTAAAGGATGAAAAATATTTGTGAATTTCAAACATTTTCATGGCTTCTGCTCTAATAAATTTAGGTTACTGGTGGCCCCTATACAAGAATTTACTTGGGCAACCAGACTGGCAACAAGGTCTCACTCTTTTATAGTTAGATCAACCAAATGCAGGTGACAATTCTACTCAAGTAGCTTCTTTTCTTGTGCTTCCCGCCTTTGGAATTCCCTTCCATATACTTGCTTTCCTGACGACTACAACTTCCAGGAATTTAAATGCAAAGTCAATTCCCATCTCTTATCACTTAACTCCAGCCCTTTCTACATCACCACATGTATCTTCTTTCTCTCTACTTTTACAATTGTCTTCACTTCTGTGTTCACATCCTTCTCTTGCCCTTTCTCTTTCAGCCCCTGTAGCTGGTTTGACTTTGTCTTCACTCTCCTCCTGTCTAAAACTTTAACTCTCTTATGTAGCCCCCTGTTACATCAGTGGTGGTACTGCCTTGCTTGGGGTGAAATGATTAAAAAAAAGAAAAACATCATTATGGTTTTTTTTTATACAAATCTGTGAATTTGCTTTGCTCATGCTAAATCTTGAAAAACACTATATGAAATTCACTATTTTTATTCATACTGTTGCATGTGCTAAAATTATTCAACTTTTTAACAAGAAAAATATCTCAAGTTGAAGTTAAAAATGACTGCAAAACATTGTTGATTTATTTAAGATGCAAGGATATTTTATGACATGTCTTTAATTTCTGTTTAGATACATAGTATTTATTTTCAGATTTTCTAGTTGAGTTGTTCACCTAAATTGCATATGATCCATTATTTTACATAATTAGGTTACAATAAAATTTGTATTTTATATGAATACTATGTCATGAAAATTGAAATGTAGTAGAGTAGGGGAGCCTCTATTATAGATGGGAGAGCTTATAATAGATTCAAAGAGGAAGCACGAGACCCTTGCATCGGCCCTGAGGAGGACATATGTGCAGATAAAATATTTTACTTAATAGATACAGATATATATATATATATATATATATATATATATATATATATGTGTGTGTGTGTGTGCATATAAATATCTGTTTCATTCTCTTTGTCCTTTGAGGAATCATTAATATTTCTCCTCAGTACTGCAAAATCTAAACTTATTTATAAATGGAACTTTGTGTGTGTGTGTGTGTGTGTGTGTGTGTGTGTGTGTGTGTGTGTGTCCATTACCTATAGACTCTGAAACGGCTGAACCGATTTTCTTGAAAATTTACACAGTTGTACTATAAGCGCCTGTGAGTGTTCTTAGCTAGGTTTTGTGTTGAGGTACACCCGATAAATATCAAAAATCAATAATCGAAAAAATCGGATTATACAAAGAGTGGTCCAATTTTAATCAAATTTGATACACTCATAGACAAAGACATAAGAAACGATATTCAGAACTTTCAAGGTTGCAGTTCTTACAATAGTGCAGAAAATCAATAATATATATATATATATATAAAAGGCAAGATATTTGTGTGTGTGTTTGTTTATCTGCCTGTATGTCTGTATTTTTTTCAGCCCTTTTATTTTAGTTTTTGCTTTGGGTTTGGCTCTAAGTAGGTATAATTGTAGTTCTTAGTCTCAGCCATGATACCATTTACTCAGAGGACTAATTTAGTCTTCAAAATTCAGTCTACAACAAAAAAAAATTATTTGATATCGATGCCAGGAAATGAAAATTTGACTTACATCCATTCATTTTTCTTTCAGTCTACGTTTTCATTTTAACTGGAAACAACTATTGCTTTTTAGTCTTTCGTACCAATGTCCAAAGAGTCTGAGCTCCGGGACCATGGATTAGTTTTAAAGCTTTCTTTACACCCAGGCAACGCCGGGCTATACTGCTAGTTTAACATAGAGGAAGCTAATGGTATCTGTTTAGTAGCTACAGAAGCAATTTGTAAAGATATTTCACCTGATAGAGATGTCTACATTAAATCGTCAGACATAAATATACATTTATGGCAGGTAGAAAGAAAGGATAGCAATGTTAGCACATTAAGGAACAGCTTTCTCTGATGTAGCACTTTATAAACCATTTTGAGCAATAAATTGTTTGGAGAGTTCTGGCCTTTCTCTGACAGTTTCAGATATAGCAAAGCGAGATTGATCAAAGGTAATAGCAGATAACCATGTCTTATTTTTGAAACTAAGTTTCACTCAATACAATGCTTGAGAGCCACACAAGCTAGGGAGTTATTATAAATATACTTAGGATGAATGAGCTGTGTGATATGAAGGAAAACATCGGTTGTAAGAAGGGAATTCTCACCACCTACGTTTTCATTAATGCCACACTGCTTATTCAGAGTCAGTTATCTATCCTTCTTATCCTCATAATCAGAAAATTAAACAGATATTCATGCACACATATACATACAGTAGCAATTGTAGAACTCTGAAAGTGGAAGAGGCCACTTTGTGGCCGAGATTTTTCTGAGGAGTTCTGGGGGAGGGCAAATTTAAGCAGTATTTTTATTCTTGTACTTACACCACTATCATATACACAACTTAAGAATGAGTATAAGTATGCTACTTCACTACATTATAGAAAATAACTTTTTATTCATAGTAGTAGAGTTGCAGATGTGCGTTGTGGTGCAGTGGATATCGGCACAGAACAAGAAATCGGTGAGCTGAGTTCAAATTCCAGTTGAATTCATTGCATTCATTTATGCGCAAATACCCTTGGGAAAGGTATTAATCTGTCTCTTCCCTCCAGTTATGGGCTAAATAGCAGAATGGATTGGGTTCTCTAGCCTTGGTTGGCAACCAGTCTACCACAGAAAGTAATGGCAACCTACTATGAGATAATCTTCTGCCCAGTCAGTCATGTCTCTTTCGAGACATGATCACCCAAGCATGTATCATGTATGGCACTCAACTGATTGAGTGAAGTCGTAATCTATTCTTACCCACTTTTCTACTCTCAAGCTGTTGGAATACAAGAGAGGTTAATTTCAAAACAAAATCAAATCCTTAATAATACTAATGTCAATACTGGCAGAACAGTGTGATTTGTCTGCTGTAATTTTTTTCTTTTCCAAAACTTTTTGAAGCATAAAAAATAAATGTGAGAAAAAAAATAATCGGGAAAATAAAATAATAAAATAATAATAAAATAATGCAACACAATCAATGAAAATGCTGTGGGTGCCACAGCCGTACAAAAATCAGCTAAAAAATTAATTTATGTTTTCAGCAAAGTCCAACTATACAATCAGGAAGCTACTTTGATATAAGGAAATAATTTAAATAATATCATTTCTCCATGATCCTAAAATGAAAAAAGAAATTGCAGAGGGAAAATTTCTGAAGATCATATCTTATCAAAATCAGAGACTGATCAGGTTCATAAATTTTTTAAGCCTTAAAAGAGAAGGCAACCAAGGGGCCAGTCAAAATTCGGGGGGAGGGGGCTTGGCCCCTTCTTCCCCCACCACCATAGAACTGTCACTGTATACATATATGTACCTTTTAAGTAAGATATTTTGTATACATCCTCCTCAGGGCTGGTGCAAGGGTCTTGTGCTTCCTCTCTGAATCTATGATACAACCCTCCTATCTATGATAGGGGCTCCCCACTCTACTACATCTCAATTTTTATAGCATAGTATTCATATAAAATACAAATTTTATTGTAGCCTAATTATGTAAAATAATGGATTATATGCAATACAGGTGAACAATTCAACAAAAATTTTGAAAATAAATACAATTTGTCTAAAAGCAAAATAGAGATGCGTCATGATATGCGGATAGATAAAAACTGACCCTTAACTTGAAGAAATTAAGATTGTAGTGTTCAGGGAAGCATCCAAACAGGAAATGGATAACAATTGATCCTTGACTTAAAGAGGTCAAGAGTCTAATGCTCAAGGAAGTGGGAGTCTGTTCCCCAAAGTGGTTGTTCTTGAGAGAAAAAAGATGTCAGAGTGAAATTTTTTTCCTTAAATTTAAAACCTGTAGGAAATGCGGGTGATTCAACTCAATGGTGTGTCTTTGATGTAAATGTCTGAACTGGTTGAACTAAAGAATGGAGCTTATCTGAACACTTGCCATACTTTTGTGATATTGCATTTGTGAGAAAGTGACTGCAGAGTGTAGAATATTTCTTCCCTCACCCAAGACCACAGAAAACACTGAGAACACATGTGCACATATTCTAAACCTTAAGCTCACGAATAAAAGTAATTTTCCTAAAATATTCATATAAAATTACCACTTTGATGACACATAAAACTTGCTCACCTAATAAATATTAAAATTAGATTATATTCAATCAATGCTGGGTCTGTTGTTAGGAAATTTGATTTCCTGTGTCTTGCCAGGAAATTTTTCTCACCAGCATTTATTTTACATATTTATAATGTACCATTCTCCCTTCTTTTAAATACTGTTGCAACATCTAATCTGGAGCTCCAAATATTTTTCTTTAGAGATTCTCAATAAAATCCAAAGAAGAATCTGCAATATTATTGGACTCGATGCAGCATCTTAGCTTCAGTCATTTACTCACCATCATGATTTGGATTCCCTGTGCCTTTTCTATAAATACTTCTTTTTATTATTATTATACTCTTTCTTCTTTTTCAAGTTCTCTTCATTATTATTATACTCTCTTCCTTTCTCTTCTTTTAACTTCTCTTCATTATTATTATGCTCTCTTTCTTTCTCCATTTTATCTTCTTATTATTATAATGCCTGTTATTCATTCTCTAAACTAAAATCTTGAATTAAGACCAGATGCCATGAACTGAAATATTAAAAAAGTGATTCCTGAAAGAATGAGATTAAAGGGGACCTGTCAAGACAGCTGGCAACCCCTCCGGGGAGAGGACTTTGCAGCTGTTTTTAAAAAAGTAGAATAAATAATGCAATGTGTGAGCATGGTTCCAAGGAGAGTATTTTAAGATCAAAGATGCTCTTTCCCTAGGTAGGCCATCTTTTTTGTTAATATTAAACAATTTAATCCTTTTCATTAAAACCATATATATATAAATATGTGTGTATATATATATATATATATATATATATATATATATATATATATTGTGTGTGTGTGTGTGTGTGTGTGTGGCCAACTTATTTCAAGAACTAGAAGCTCATCATCTCTCTATTTACAACCCAAAAAAGCCCATTCCTTGCTTAATAATGGTGAATGGCAAGAAAGAGATACTCCTGTTCATTCATGCTAAAATTATAACCAGATGTTAATCTCTTTCCAGATTTGAGAAAGAAATACATATGCAATTACTTAAAATTTTCTAGTGCCCAAAATCAAAGATAGAGTATTTATAGACATAGACACTGTGATAGATAGATAGATAGATAGATAGATAGATAGATAGATAGATAGATAGTGAACAAAGGGTGATAGATAGATAGATAGATAGATAGATAGATAGATAGATAGATAGATAGATAGAAAAAGAGACAGTGTGAACATAGGAACCAACACTGTATGGAATAGTCAACTAGATCATTGTACTACTGTGTGCTTACATGTAGACAAGATAGATAGATAAACAGAGACAGTGTGGACATAGGAATCAACACTCTACAGTGAGTATTAGTTTTATGCTTCAATATGATCTACAGTGCTTTGAAACATTGAAATGGTACTCATCATGCAGTGTTGAGGGATTATTATTTTAATTTATATTTCTTTTACAAGCTTTGTTTCTTTAAGATTTAAGCAATCATGGCTCTCCACGACTTCCTCCTCTTTATAGCTCTAAGCAATGATTGTGCCTTACTTTCTTTCCAAGTTCATGCTCTGTCATCCATTTACAAAATAAGTTGTAAGTGTCAATTAAGGCAAGCTGAATTTTTCCTAAATTGTTCCCAGAAAAGATGAAATATAATTTTCAGATAAGAAGTAATGAAGACATTAACCTTTCTTGACCAAAGTGGTTTTATAACAGCTATAAAGATTACAGCCTATTTGCAATAAAAAATACTATATCTTGTTTGCAATAACAAATCCTATATCCTATTTGAAATAAGAGAGACTGTATCCTATTTGCAATAGCGGAAACCATATTTTATTTCCAATAGCAGAAACAACTTCCTATTTGCAATAGCAAAGGCTATATCTTACTTGCAATGACAAATCCTATATCCTATTTGCAATAGAAAAGCTTTATTCTATTTGTAATATCAAAGGCTATACCCTATTTGTAATAGAAAAGCTCTATCCTATTTGTAATATCAAAAGCTATATCCTATTTGCAATAGAAGAGGCTATATCCTAATTTGTAATAAGGAAGACTATACCCTATTTGCTATAGCAAAGTCTATATCCAATTAGCAATAAGAAAGGCTGTATCTTATTTGCAATAGCAAATCCTATATTTTATTTGTAATAATAAAGGCTATAATTTATTTGCAATATTGCAATAGTAATGAGTATATCCTATTTGCAATAACAATCCTGTTTGCAATATTGCAATAGCAAAAACTATATTCTACTTGCAATATTACAAAAACAGAAGCAATATCCTATTTGCAATAATGCAATATCAAATAGTATATCCTATTTGCAATAGAAAATAATATATTCTATTTTCAATATTGCAATAGCAAAAGCTCTATCTTTGTTGGAAATGGATAATACATTTCTAAATTATCAGATGCAGATATTTTTAAATATATGTAGATCTGTTTTAAACTTACCTAAATAAACATGAAAAACAAATTAAAAAAATATCATATCTTCATATTAAACACATCATTCTTTATTTACCAAAATAGATGAATATAAAATAAATGAAGTCACTGGAATTTTTAGCAGTTTTCTTTTCAAATCCTAATGCCTGCATTTTTTAAAATTTTGTATTCTAACAAAGCAAAAGGCTGAACCCTTATCATGATGTTATTACTCATTGTAAGATTTTAAAAAATGTATTTTTTTCCTTTTTCTTTTTCAGAATATTTCAAAATTAATTTTTTAAGGTATTATTAAAACATTTTCTGAGACCCCCAAAATGAGTAAATGCATTTTCATTTGAACACACATAAACACTCATGGTTTTTTAAAAAATATTCAATTTTACATTCCTTACCAAGTTAGATAAACACACACACTCAAAATATTTTTATATATTCAAAAAACTTTATTATAAAAAAGAAGTGGAAGATAATCTGCCAGTAATAATCAGATAAATATATTGTTTGTTATGAAGTAGGAGAGAGAAACAATCATAAGAAAAAAAAATGTCGCAGGAATAAAAATTTGAATAATTTGGTAAAAATAAAAAAAAATTATTTAAAGGAATTATAACATACCTTTTAAGCAAAGCAATGAAAAATATTTCTTCCTTAGCCTGAGAAAAATTCTTATTTCCCCAAAAAAGTACCCTTTCACCCAAGTAGAAACCATGATCATATTAATAAATCATAAATCTTATTTAATGACAGTATTAAGTTATCTTATATTTTCAAAAAAAAAAAAAGGAATTTATATACATATGTGCATGCTGTTAAAGATGGCTTAGTTAAATTCAATCAAATCCATCTGAGCTTACTGAAATACAATTTTAAAAAGAATTATCATTTTAGTATGCAAATCAACAAAAAAGAACAAAGGGAAAAAAAGAAACAAATAGCAGTAAAATTTGAATGATAAAGAAAAACTTGTTTAAAGATGAAATAATTCATTTTATGCCTCTATGGGTTTAAAACCTGAAGAAAGAATTTTACTTTGTTTGGATTTATTCCTTAATAATTCATTTATTTCGGTTTTATTGTCTATTGTTTAAGTTGTGAGAGTCATGTCCTGGATTTGGTGGAAAAAATAAAATCCAATGTGCATGAAAATACAACATTATAAACAATTAAAAGAAATGATTTTTGTAGAAAAGAAAGAAAACCAAGCAAAATAGTGCATTAGTATTTATACAGGCAGATGCATACATTTACATATTAAATTTCATTGTTCTTTTTTGTGGCAATGTAAAGTTCAAAATCTTAACTGTTTATAATGATTTGCTGCAAGTGTGTTTGCAAAATTCAAAGTAATTTTGTTGTAAGTGAAGAAAACAAATGATATGTACACCAATTTATGTGTGTAGCACTCACTGTCAAAACATGTGCATGACTGCTGGTTGATTGCGTGTGGTATAAGTAATTTTAAATATAGTGAACAAGAGTAGAAAAATGATTTACTTTAATCACAGCTTTGGATGTTTTTCAATGTAAAAAATTATCATTGGCTAAGGCATTATCATGACAACATGTGTCAAGGCAGGGCCTTGTTCATTGTCCAAGATCTAGTCGCTGATTGTTCATTCCCTTTCTGTTATTGTCATGGTAACTTGTGTTGAGGCGAACCTTGTTCTTCATTCAAGATCTAGTTGCCAACTGTCCTTTCTTTTTCTGCTGTTCTCATGATAATGTGTGTTGAGGTAGAGCCTTGTTTGTTATCCAAGATCTTGTAACTGACTGTCCTTCTTTTTCTCCAATGAGCTGATTTTATGGCTTATGTTCGGCTCCAAATCCTATCTGTCTTTTGCAAAGGAATGTACTCAGTAACCCAAAAACATGATTTTCTTCCAAGTTATTTTGTGCAGTCATCATAGAAAGCTAATCACATGACCTGTCATATCCAATCATGTTCCAGAAACCATTTATTTAATTCTGAGCTCAGTTTGTGCAGAATGTTAAAAGAAATTTGTATATACTTATTTTATTAAGATTTAATTGTAGGCATTAATTACTTTTTTGTCTTTCACTTATTAGCCATAAAATATAGCAGTTTATATCCTATAAAATATCAGTTTATCCTATAAACTTTGTAATTATAATGGTTTTTGGGTAATCAGACTTTTACCAAAGTCTTTATTTCTAGATAATGTAAACAGTTAACCTTTCATGGAAATAATCTCAAAAGCAAAAAAAAAAAAAACCCAGTAATACTCACACATGTAGAAACACACACACACATGTAGAAACACACACATATATATATTTGTTTTGTTTTATGGCGTATCAACCCATCTTGGGTCATTTAACGGCAATATATATATATTTATATATACGTATGTATATTACTTTGTTTTATATATATATATATATATATATATATATATATAAGTTTAGAATTACGAAATTGGTATATTATTTTAAAAAACAAGGAATTTATTGTTAGTCTCGAAGGCCCTTTTTGTTTCTTTTGTTACTGTAAATATTTGGCAAATGGTGATGGATTTAGTAAACGATATGTTTCTTTGAAATTTGAAAAACGGCTTGCCTTACTTATTCATTTTTTTTTTTTTTAATCATTTCACCCCGAGCAAGGCGGTAACACCACTGATGCACAGGGGGCTACATAGGAGTGAAAAGACTGGAAAAGAGAAAACTGGAAACTGCATTCCAAACAGGAAACAAGGGATGAGCCTCTTCACCTGTTCAATAGACGTGGGTGGAGTGTGAACCGGGTGATAGTTTAGTCTATCTACTCCAATTGAAAAAAAAAGTGAGAAGATTGGAAAAGAGAAAACCGGAAACCGCATTCTAAACAGAAAACAAGGGATGAGCCTCTTCACCTGTTCAATAGACGTGGGTGGAGTGTGAACTGGGCGATAATTTAGTCTATCTACTTCAATTGAAAAAAAAAGTGAGAAGATTGGAAAAGAGAAAACTGGAAACTGCATCCTAAACAGGAAACAAGGGATGAGCCTCTTCACCTGTTCAATAGACGTGGGTGGAGTGTGAATTTCAGATTTGGATGTGATTCAAGTACTGAAGGTACACACATTTTCAACTACTCGAGTATCCACCTTTCGAAGATTGAAAGTACGATTTTATCTAAGAGGATAGAATTTTGTATCCCACCAATTAAGGTTGATAAAGAGGAGACATTGGCAGCATTTGAGGTGTTGTTCTCTTATACACCATCTTCCTTGCTCACCACATGTTGTTACAATGAAGTCCTGGTTAAAGGATTTGGCTTATTGTTAGAGCAACTCCCCTGTTGACTCAATTGATTTTGCTTGGTCTAAACCTCATTTTAAGACTATTAACTCTTTAAAATCTAATACTGATATTTATATCTGTAAACCAGACAAGGGCATTGGTGTTGTTTTTCTTGATCTAGTAGATCACATTAAAAAAATGTTGGTTATTTTGAATGACCCTGAAAAGTTTCTAAAAATTGGTCCTGTAGAAACTTGTGATAACATGTATATAAATGAAATAAAAAAACCCAGAAGTGTCTGTTATGTTTGTTTAAAAAAAATTACTTTTCTAAAGAAATCTATGATATGATTAGACCTTCTGGTTCTCTTAGATGGAAGGCTTTGTGATCTTTCCAAAATTCATAAGAAAGATGTCCCATTGAGACTCATTAATGATTGGTTCAGCTCAGCATTCTTTGGCTCACTGGCTTTTGTGAGTCATACAACTGGTTCAAACCTTGTAGACTAAATATTGTATATCGGATTCATTCTTGTTTGTTGAATGTTTATATGCCATACAATGATGCTCTAATATGGATTTTATATGCTCATTTGATGTGTCCAGTCTTTTTACCAATGTACCATTAAAGGAAACTATTGATATTTGTGCCAACTCATTGTATGAGGGTGATCTTACTCCACCTCCTTTTTCTATGTATGTACTTATTGAGCTTATGGTACTTTGTACTAGTTCTGTAGAGTTCAGCTTTGAAAAAGTCATGAATAGCCAGGTGGATGGGGTCCAGATGGGTAGTCTTCTTGGCCCTGTGTTGGCTGATATATATATATATATATATATATATATATATATATATATATATCAAGTGCTCAATATAGAAATAGAGCTATGAATATTTATTATAAATTATAATTTAGAACATGTTCAAATTACAATCTACTACAAAGTGTACATTTTGTTTCAACATTGAAGGGACAATATCTGGTTTCTCATTTTCCATACCCTCTTTACTTTGCACACAAAAATTTGCCAATATAAGAAAACAAACTTTCCATCTTCCTTCAAAAAATAATGTTTACTACCTGGTGAGACATTGTCCCTTGAATGTCAAAACAAAATGTACACTTTGTAGTAGATTGTAATTTGAACATGTTCTAAATTATAATTTATAATATATATATATATATAATATCGTGTTTTCCCTCTTTTTGCTTTTAATTTTTATCATTACTGTTCTTTTTGTTTAATTCATTTCCCAACAATTTTTCTCCTGATGAGATGTTGGACAAAAGGGCCTTTGAGACTAACAAGAAATTCCTTGTTTTTAAAATAGTATATATATGTATATATAAATTCATATACACAGAAAAGGCACCTATAAAAAGAAACTCAAATATATACACATAAATAAATTTATACATGTATTTTATGTTGTACTAGAAATAAGTGTAAAAATTTCACCGTTTTTCAATTTGAATTTTCTGATAAATTTAAATTCTTGTGTTAATGATTGCTCATCATGAGTTTCATGACAATAAAATATCTGGCAAAATTCATCACATTGTTAAATATTTGGATCTGACAACTTTAACAATATATTGCAATGGCAATCATAAATATGAAAGCTAATCATTATTTTAAGAAGTAAAGAAGTACAAGAAAAAAGATTTGGAATTAACTTCTTTTACATTTCACTGAAATGGCCATTAAACACTTCTACCTTTCCTTCTTTCTTTTTTCTTTCTTTCTTTCCTTTTCTCAATGAAACCAAATAGTATCTCTGATAATTCTTTTCTATCTTTCCGTGAGTTCTGAATGCAATAGTCCATAATTTATGAGGTAATAGAAGAAGCAGAGTGATAATAAGATATTTGTACAAATATTTTGATACAACCTTATATAATAATAATAATAGAGTGTTAGATGATGTTTAGATGTGTACATGAGACTCATCAATGATTTGGAGTAAAGATCTGAAAAAATGAAAATTCTTTTGATACAGCTTAATATATAATAATAATATGAAGGAATCACGTGGATAGACTTTGAATGTGTACATGAAATAAGCTTTAGAGTAAAGGTCTGTAAAAAATGAAAATTCTTTTGATACAGCTTAATATATAATAATAATGAAGGAATCATGGATAGACTTTAGATGTGTACATGGAAATAAGCTTTAGAGTAAAGGTCTGTAAAAAATGAAAATTCTTTTGATACAGCTTAATATATAATAATAATATGAAGGAATCATGGATAGACTTTAGATGTGTACATGAAATAAGCTTTAGAGTAAAGGTCTGTAAAAAATGAAATTCTTTTGATACAGCTTAATATATAATAATAATATGAAGGAATCATGGATAGACTTCAGATGTGTACATGAAATAAGCTTTAGAGTAAAGGTCTGTAAAAAAATAGAAAATTCTTTTGATACAGCTTAATATATAATAATAATATGAAGGAATCATGGATAGACTTTAGATGTGTACATGAAATAAGCTTTAGAGTAAAGGTCTGTAAAAAATGAAAATTCTTTTGATACAGCTTAATATATAATAATAATATGAAGGAATCATGGATAGACTTTAGATGTGTACATGAAATAAGCTTTAGAGTAAAGGTCATAAAAATGAAAATTCTTTGATACAGCTTAATATATAATAATAATATGAAGGAATCATGGATAGACTTTAGATGTGTACATGAAATAAGCTTTAGAGTAAAGGTCTGTAAAAAATGAAAATTCTTTTGATACAGCTTAATATATAATAATAATATAGAAGGAATCATGGATAGACTTTAGATGTGTACATGAAATAAGCTTTAGAGTAAAGGTGTAAAAAATGAAATTCTTTGATACAGCTTAATATATAATAATAATATGAAGGAATCATGGATAGACTTTAGATGTGTACATGAAATAAGCTTTAGAGTAAAGGTCTGTAAAAAGTACATTCTTTTGATACAGCTTAATATATAATAATAATATGAAGGAATCATGGATAGACTTTAGATGTGTACATGAAATAAGCTTTAGAGTAAAGGTCTGTAAAAAATGAAAATTCTTTTGATACAGCTTAATATATAATAATAATATGAAGGAATCATGGATAGACTTTAGATGTGTACATGAAATAAGCTTTAGAGTAAAGGTCTGTAAAAAATGAAAATTCTTTTGATACAGCTTAATATATAATAATAATATGAAGGAATCATGGATAGACTTTAGATGTGTACATGAAATAAGCTTTAGAGTAAAGGTCTGTAAAAAATGAAAATTCTTTTGATACAGCTTAATATATAATAATAATATGAAGGAATCATGGATAGACTTTAGATGTGTACATGAAATAGCTTTGGTAAAGGTCTGTAAAAAATGAAAATTCTTTTGATACAGCTTAATATATAATAATAATATGAAGGAATCATGGATATTTTAGATGTGTACATGAAATAAGCTTTTTAGAGTAAAGGTCTGTAAAAAATGAAAATTCTTTTGATACAGCTTAATATATAATAATAATATGAAGGAATCATGGATAGACTTTAGATGTGTACATGAAATAAGCTTTAGAGTAAAGGTCTGTAAAAAATGAAAATTCTTTTTTGATACATCATTATATTAAATAATCATCACAAAAAGCATTTATGTGGCCTTGTGAGTGAATTACTTTCACCTTTACAATCACTTTCCTACAGATGAAACATTGCAAGGCTATCGCTATTTCCATGGCAAATGTGTAGACAAGCTACTTTTTTTTTTACATCACCCTCATTCCTTTTGTAATTCATTTGTAAGAAGGAAGTTCCACTCAAATGGCTTCTTCTTGAGAGCCATTACTTTGTGAAACAGACTCCTAAGAGTATGCTTCTCCAATCACTGCAGTCTTAACCTCTTCAAGTTTAGGGTCAACCATTATCTATCCTACATATCCTCAGAATCTGCACTTACTTCTAACTCTTATGTCTAAGCACCAAACTCATTCCATAACCTCTACATTGAGTGGCTTTTGAACCTTGTATTGGATAAACATTTTTTTTTTTTAATCAGTGGCTTTCATGTATTGTCAGCTATGTTTTGCTCACAGGTTATATGATTTGAATATTGCATGTTTGCTGATTCATTCATATACATGTTGCCATATTTGAGTGGGCACTTACTCTCCAGCCTTGATAGAGTCCAGAAACATCTCTGATCTCTTGTTGGTGACAAATAATTCTCCATCCTCTAACCTCTCTCCCACAGCAAGCACCATGCTGCTCTATTGCTACTTCCACAAAAACTGCTTGGAAAAACTACATTCCCTACTCCTGTCAATTCAAAACTTCACAGCAAAGACACGCCATGCCACTTACACTGTAGCAACTCACCCACATTCTCTCTGTATTCCGTCTTCTTCTATGTGCCTTGTCCTTTCGGGACGTAGGCGATCATGGCTTTTCAAGTCTCCCTATCACTGGTGGTTTTTATCATGCTTTCTCCTGTTACACCACACAACCCCCGTTCTGTCATCTACCTGCTCAGGCACTTCAAATATGTTATTCACTGCTTACGCTTGTCTCTTTTTCCCTCTATCTGGCCTGTTAGTATCAGGTTCTCCAAGACCTTTTTCCTCATTGCATGTCCCAGGAACTTAAGCTATCTCTTCCTGATGCTCGGTATTAATTTCCTTTCTGTTTCCATCCCTTTTAAAGCCTCATCATTGCTCACATGCTTGATCCATGATGTTCGCAGCATCACTTCTGTAGAACCACATTTCAGTTGCTTCAAGTTTTTCCTTCATCTTTGACGATATTGTCCAGTATTCACTGCCATACTGAAGAACTGTCATCACATAGCAATACAGTACTCTTTTCTTTGTTTCTAGCAAAATGTTCCTGTCTCTTAATACTTTACTCAGCTTCAGGAACATGTAATTTGCCATACCAATTTGCCTTCAGATCTCTGTATTCTATCAGTGAAAAGTAAGTTTCACTCTAACAATTTCTTCCTGCAAACCACTGCTCTGTAGAACCAACTCCCAAGACGATGTTTCCCTAATCATTAAAATCTTAACTTGGGTTAATCATTATGTTCCACTTCTGCATGCACAAATTTTCTCCTGATGTAAGCCTCTATCTTAAGTGGCCTTTGGGTGAATCTAACTCTAAAAAACAAAATTTAAAAAATATGTCTTCGACAGCAGGTGACATCATGAGAAAAGAACAAAAAGCAAATTTCTCTGAACAAAGAAAGACATTAAGCAGTCTTGTTTAAAACCATTCAAACAAAATATAAATATCCTTGTTGACAATTACTCAATTTATTATAAAAAAAAAGGCAATAAAACTTCACAATCATTTTGCAATGCTCTCTACTCCAGAAATTGTCAGATTTTTAAAAGGAAAACTTATTATTGGTCAATCTGAATGTGTAATGAACCATCAAATAGTGTCAGTATGAGGAATTTCACTTTTAACTGCATGCTATAACAGTATAATAAAATTATCTTCATTTTTAGAGACAGATTTTTATTTCAAATCTTATTCTGTAGAGACATCTAAAGATCATAAATGGTCAGGTGATCCGTTCAGAATGCATTCCACTTGACTCTCATATATCATCTTGTTTGAAGAACTTGCCAGCAGCAAGCGGTCATGGAGGAGGCCTAAAACAACGGGTCAACATTGACCTTGAGATTTGGGAAACCATTGCTGTAAATTAGCTTTCCTGGCATAGAGGATTCAACATGAAAAGGATCTGTGACATTCTGTCAGGAGGGCGTGACTCACCTGACCGTGTCCACCACCCACACTCTTCTGTAAGTCCTGCTCACAACTCTTCAGGCATAGGGGTTTTTTTTTTGAGGTTTTCCAGTTGAAATGTAGATTTATGATTATTCTTATAATTGTACCAATCTGGCTAGCTACATGTGAAAATTAAAATTGAAAAATAGAAAAGACACTGATATAATTTGGTGTAAAAAAAATAGTGAAAATAGCCAAACCATATAACAGTTGCAATGTATGCAGATTGTGTCAGAAGGAAACAAAAAAAAAACAGAACAAAAAATTACTAAATGAAAGATCAGAAATAATGTCCAGATGTAATGACCTCTATAAATACATACTAGGATCATACAAATGGAAATGAAAATGTTTTAAGATCCTTAAATAACTCCTCCTTAATTTTGAAAATCTTTCATTGTTTAAAAATTCCACTTGCATGTTCATAAAATATCTATGTATGTACATTTGAAAAACATAAAAATCAGCTATTATAAATTGCCTGAAGATACCAAAAGGTTGAAACATAGGTTGTGGAAATAACTCATGTCCAAATATTCATATATATATATATATATATATATATATATATATGTGTGTGTGTGTGTGTGTGTGTGTGTGTGTGTGTGTGTGTGTGTGTTTAGTCACCTCTCCTGGAACCAATTACCATTGTAAAGTGAGGTATATATATATATATATATATATATATATATACCTCACCTTACAATGGTAATTGGTTCCAGGAGAGGTGACTTAATTTGAAAAATGACTTTAGTTAAATTTATTTGTCTCTGAATTTACTTGTCACTAGGCTAAACCACAAATAACCATTCCCAGTTCTGTATTTTATTTTTCATCCAACAAGATGAATAAAATAAGTAAAGAACAGGTAGGAAAAAGTGTCATTAATCTAACATGTTTCACTTTAACAAGCTTCTTCAGAGATTTATTAAAGAAATATACTGGAGAGAGTGATGGTATAAAGATTTATTTTCCCAATTTAATTTCCCCTATTATGTGCATTATTATATCTGTGATATAATAACTCTGTATTTCACAGATAGAATGGTTGAAAGTTTAAAGGAATGATAAACAACCCTTATTTTAGAGGAGCTTTTATACTACTAAAACATACACAAAACTTTATATATATATATATATATATATATATATATATATATATATAGGTGTGAGTTTGTTACTCTGGGTTTCATGTTCTTGCAATCATAAGATGATTGCAAGAGCATGAAACCCAGGGTCACAAACTCACACCTATCTATATGAATATGTCAGTTCTATTATTGATATTGAGCGCTTTTAAATAAGTACCACACATTTTTATAATATATAAATAATATAATATATATAACAAATTGCATATATATATATATATATATATATATATATACTAACAAAATAGCAAGATCGCCAAGACCGACCGCGGTTTCGCACAACGGCTCGTCAGGGCAAAGGCAGATCATGTACTAACCAAATAAATACACACTACTAAGACTAACCCATTTGCAAATGGGTTAGTCTTAGTAGTGTGTATTTATTTGGTTAGTACATGATCTGCCTTTGCCCTGACGAGCCGTTGTGCGAAACCGCGGTCGGTCTTGGCGATCTTGCTATTTTGTTAGTGTGTTTGCTCTGCGTTACTGCCTTCTAGTTAAATACTTTTCGGTTGTGTGTATCGAGCACTTTTCTTTTCTGGTTGTTTGTTCCGTTAGAGGGTTTTTTTTTCTTTTTACTGGGAGGAGCCGTATGTATTGTCGGTCCCGCGCAGTTTTCTTTTTTTTCCCCCTCTTTGCCCAAAGCTTTATAGCCGAGGGCAATAACGGATTTAGATTCTGCTGGTCATTCATAGTCTTAGAAAGTCCCTTCTATAAAATTTTGAGATTAGAATACACGCAGAGTCGGTTTAATAATTATTATTATTATTATATATATATATATATATATTTATATACATACACATTTCACACACACACACACACACACACACACACACACACACACATGTGTGCTCCATGCAAAAAATAATCCTCTCTATTATAATAAGGACAATTGTCTGTGTATATATATTTCCTTCCTGACATGCTCATGGAGAGAAAGACAATAGTGAGGCTCAGTTCATTCTTTTAATAACAGTTATTAAACTTTACTACCAGTTATGAAAGTTCTTCTGTATGTTTTATCTTTAACAGTACCTTATAATTTAATTTTTATGTAGTAATTATGTTGTCGAGTTGTGAAGAATATCCTTTCTGTTATAATAAAGACTGTGGTGTATTTATTTGTGTATATATATATATATATATATATATATATATATATATATATCTCCTGTCACACTCAGGAGTTTGTATTATATTGTTTTTGTTTTATGTATTAATATACTCACTATACTCAGTATATATGTTGCTGTCATTTTAGATGTCATATTGATATGAATATTTTGCCATCATTTCTGATGGCATGGGTCTGTTTGATATCATATGCATCTGCACAGTGAGCAAAGTGTAAGGAGAAATAAAAAATTAAGGATCATACATATACTATGGAGATACTACTGTGTCTGGAGAAGCCATGTTCAGGATTCTAAATTCAAATAGGCTGGATTCATCTACTATGTCTCAGGTGAGGACATATTCCACAAAAAGGAAACAGTATATCTTGGGTTTTCCAAAATTGAGTACTGCAAGACAGAGTTTCTATCTATATTTGGTAAAGATTTATTCCCAAAAGGAAATGGCACCATGAACTTGCAAGCTACTGGGGAGGCAGATTTAGTGTCTGGTGGTGTGTCAATACTAAAACTATCTTAGGAAGGGTAGCATTGTTATGCCAGAACTGTTTTAGGTGGGTAGGGAAAGACATCAAAATTTTGTTAGAATTTACAGAGAAAACATTTAAGGAGGTCTAAACAAAACAATTAGTCTTGGCCAAAAATCATGTTAGTGATTCCTAATAAGATTAGAATAATTATCTTAAAATGAAAATCAATTTCATTAAATGCTAAATGTATTGTCAAATCATTCTTAACAAAAAAGCTGATGCATAATTGCATAACTTTAGCCAGAAAATCTACTGTCAGCAGATTCAAATACATTTAAAGTCTCCTTGATAACCGTTCATGACAAAAACTCAAATATTCCCAAGAGAATTACAACTATGACTCTGTTATGTATGTATACTACAAAGATTACTGCTGTGGAAAAGTTGATACATTTAATAAAAAGAAATAGAGGAACAAATTCATTAAAAAAAGAGACAGGAAGAGACATGGCACATAGGGTGTATATATATATATATATATATATATACTGTTAAATATAAGAGACAATGAATGTCTATTATGTTTAATCATGAGCCATTCTAAACATTGTATTTTGGCTTTAATTTCAGTTGAAAATACAAAAATTCTGCAACATTTGGATAATTTTTATTAAGTTGGTTCTAAGCTTTCGGCTCATATGAGCCATCTTCAGAGAGGTTACAAGGACGTTAACACAAAAACATCCACCATCAGTGATGATTTTATCTTGTGTTGACATAAAACTCTGCTAAGCAATGGCAACAATTATCAAAAATAGCACACGCAGTTCGCAAATTTGTAATGCGGTTCTATGACGTCACACCGCGTGAGAGCTCATAATGACAACAGAACCATATATTTAGATGCAATATATATTAATGTCCTTGTAATCTCTCTGAAGATGGCTCATGTGAGCCAAAAGTTTAGAACCAACTTAATAAAAATTTATCCAAATTTTGGAGAATTTTTGTCTTTATTTTCAACTGAAATTAAAGCCAAAATACAATGTTTAGAACAGCTCATGATTAAATATAATAGACATTCATTTTCTCTTATATTTAACAGTATATGTTTAAAAAATTATCTGCTGCCTCGATACACTAAATATATATATATATATATATATATATATATATATATACAGTTGTTTTTTTTTGTCATAATTAAATTAGGCCAGTGTGTACACTTTGATTAAAAAGTGTTCAATATAATTATATTGTAGAACTTTTTAATATTTTCATTTGGAAATGAGTTATCCCTGCAACCTAAATTTCAACCTTTTGGTGTCTTCAGCCAATTTACAAAAGCGGATTTTACCATTTTTGAAACACCCACGTAACAGGGATCTCTTACGAATACGCAATTTTCAAAATTAGAAGTTAGTTAAGAGTTTTAGAACACTTTCATCCATGATTGTATAATCTTAGTAGGTATTTATTGGTATGGTTACACTTTGACATAATTTCTCTTCTTTCATTTAGTCATTGATTTTTGTCAGGAAACAACATAACAGCCAATTTTTCTCCTAGCATATTCTGCATATTTTACCAACGTTGTAAGGTTTGGCTGTTTTTACCATGCTCCAAGTTATATCAGGGTCTTTTCCGTACTTTAAATATTTTTCATTCTTTCATTGATGAAAATGCAATATATGTAATTATTAAATATTTATAAACTTATTTGATGCACAAGCTATTGTGCAATATTGACAAAAGAACTTTCTATTTTCATTTTACAATTATTCACTTGGCAATAAATACTAAAAATTGCCATTTTTTTAAAACACAGGGGTGGCTTAATAATTATGGCTGGTAGTGTATACATAAATATAAATATATATATATATATATATATATATATATATATATATAAAACTGATATCATTAGACCGGAAAAAGGTCGAAACTGTAAATCACACATATACCATACACACACACACACACACACACACACACACACACACACACACACACACACATGCATACATGCATACATGCTCTAACACACTTACACACACAAACAGTAAAATTAATGACAGCAGCACCAGCAGCAGCCAGGAATGGCCATTCCTTAAAAGGCACATACTCACTCGAACAGACACACACTCCTCTGCCATTCTGAAGATGAGATTTTGATCTAGAAATATTAATGTATAATAAATAGGTAATACCCCAAAACTTCTTTACCTTCCTTTATTTTACTAAACACATTGTGACAGCCTTCAAGACCTAACCATATACCTATATATATATATATATATATATATGTGCAGAAAGACAGAGAGTGTTTGTAGGTATTCATCTCACAAATGTCAGATGTGGCAAGCTTTTTTCACAATATAGGATGTTGTATCAGTATTTTTCAGTACGTCTACATTGCTACCAAATGTGACACAAGGGTGAGGTTTAAAGTGACTTTAATGGTAATACTGTGAAAAATTGCTTATACCCCCTTGGCACTTTCCCTTTTGGGGACACCTTAGAACCTCCTTCTCATAAGCCTTTATCACAAAATCAAATTTATGATAATGAGAATATAGCTGTTAGCTTGTAATATAGTAAGAAGAATAATGACCCATACATATAAAACACAATATGTATTGATATGTTTTTACGTAATTATGCCATACTTTGCCAAATCATCAGAAGAGTCCACTACATAAAAAGTAGTAAAATGGCCATCTGTTGAGAATTTTTTGATAGTTTAAAATTTTTTGTTATCTTAAACTTGACAAAGAAAATTCCATTATTTATTTATGGCATAAACTATTTTTAATGTGCATATAAAAGGATGCATATAAAGGCCACATTTTATGGCATTGGTTAATTTGTTTTATATAAAGTAGTAACAATATAAAAATGTAAAAAAAAACACTAATTAAAAAACATAAAAAACGCACTGTAAAAATAATTAAATTTAAAAGTTATATAATGCTAGAAAATAATAAAAAACATTAAAACTACAGAAAAATAACAAATATAACCTAAATAAAACAAAAGGTTTTTATTACTATTGTCAATAGTCAACAGACCTCCTAAAACTAAATTAAACTAAAAAATAAAGATCAAAAATTAATTAAAAAATAAAACGAAATAAAGTAATAAATCCTAAAAAATTAAAAAGGAAAAATAAAAGCTTAATTAAAAAAAATTGAAAAACCCCAAAAATTATGAAAAAATAAATAAACGAAAATTGAAAAAATACAAAAATATAATTATAAAACTTCTTAAAAATAAAGTAATAAAAAAGCTAGAAAAATTTAAAAAAAGCAAAAAGTAAGTGACATTTTTACAAAAAATAATAAAAAAGGAAAAAATAATGAAATAATAAATAATATAAAAAGGACAAAAATAATTAAAAATAACCTTGGTAAAAAAACAAAAAATAAAAATGGGGCAAAAAAAATAATAAAAAATAAAAAAGCAACAAAATAAAAAAAAATAATAATAAAAATATAAAAAGTAAAAAAAATAAAACCTGAAATATAAAAAAAAGATTCTTGTAACTATTGTCAGTGGCCAACAGCCTTCAAAGTTTGAGTAAAGTAACAAGAGAACACAGGAACACAAAAAGCGTGTGTGCAAGTGTATATATATATATATATATATATATATATATATACACACACACACACACACACACACACACACAGAGGCGCGCACGCGCTAAATTGCGTGAAAATAATACACAAAATTCATTTTACCATATATATATATATATATTGCTATTCATTAGTTGTAGCCGATATGAAAACAATAATAGTGTATATATTAAAATTATTGGTAGACATCGAGTACTCAAACAGAAACAAGCGACGAAAGAAACAATGTCTAACATGAAAGTCATTTCCAGTTACTTTTCATCGTTGTCCAACATTAGTTGTCTCCCTTATATCTGCAATTTCCCCCAGTTTTTTCTGGTTAGAAAAGCGGATTATTTTCTTTAACCATTTCATATTAATTTTCTTTACCATTTCATATTAATTTTCTTTACCATTTCATATTAATTTTCTTTAACTATTTCATATTTATTTTCCTTAACCATTTCATATTAATTTTCTTTAACCATTTCATATTTATTTTCTTTAATCATTTCATATTTATTTTCCTTAACCATTTGATATTTATTTTCCTTAACCATTTCATATTTATTTTCCTTAACCATTTCATATTAATTTTCTTTAACAATTTCATATTTATTTTCCTTAACCATTTCATATTTATTTTCCTTTACCATTTCATATTAATTTTCTTTACCATTTCATATTAATTTTCTTTAACTATTTCATATTTATTTTCCTTAACCATTTCATATTAATTTTCTTTAACTATTTCATATTTATTTTCTTTAATCATTTCATATTTATTTTCCTTAACCATTTGATATTTATTTTCCTTAACCATTTCATATTCCACACACATATGAATGTGGATTTGTTTCTTTTCTTAACGAACTTAACCATGGCTTCCAGTGAACATTCTTTTAAGATTAATGAATTTTGAAATGGTCCAGAAATAATTCTCTTTAGCAACATCAGATTAGAGAAAAAATGCTTCGGACAAGGCAGTATGTGATGATAAGAAATTATAGAAAGTCATAACATCTTAATAATTATTTTGTATTAATCAAAAAATAAAAAATCATATCAAGAATATTTTTGCCATAGAAATTACTTTTGTTCAATTTTTGAAACTAGATAATTAGTTTTTGAAAATTTTACACTGTAACTGAAGTCACCAGTGAAAGAGAAAAATACTTTTTAATTAGTTTATTAATATATTATAATGCTTTAAAAATAATCGTCACTTGAATCTAATAGTAAGCACATGTTGGTGTGACTTTTTAATCACTAACATTATTATTTTAAGTTTGCTCTATTTAAAATCATAACCTGAGGAAACTAACCATGGATATATAGTACCCAATGCAAATGATGCCATTTTAATTACAATTTATATAAATTTTCAGTACAGTATAATAATTCCTATAATATGTTTTTCAGTTCCTATAATATAATATAATTCCTATAATATGTTTTTCAGTTTCTATAATATAATATAATTCCTATAATATGTTTTTCAGTTCCTATAATATAATATAATAATTCCTATAATATGTTTTTCAGTTCCTATAATATAATATAATAATTCCTATAATATGTTTTTCCATTCCTCTAATATAGTATAATAATTCCTATATGTTTTTCAGTTCCTATAATATAGTATAATAATTCCTATAATATGTTTTTCAGTTCTTATAATATAGTATAATAATTCCTATAATATGTTTTTCAGTTCTTATAATATAGTATAATAATTCCTATAATATGTTTTTCAGTTCCTATAATGTAGTATAATAATTCCTATAATATGTTTTTCAGTTCCTATAATATAATATAATAATTCCTATAATATGTTTTTCCGTTCCTCTAATATAGTATAATAATTCCTATATGTTTTTCAGTTCTTATAATATAGTATAATAATTCCTATAATATATTTTCAGTTCCTATAATATAGTATAATAATTCCTATAATATGTTTTTCAGTTCCTATAATATAGTATAATAATTCCTATAATATGTTTTTCAGTTCTTATAATATAGTATAATAATTCCTATAATATATGTTTTTCAGTTCCTTCAGTTAACTTAAAGTACAAATTTTGAATTGCCTGCTTGTAAAATATTTCGAATAAAGATTTATATTTAATATTTTTTTGCTTTTTTCAAAATTATGTATGATATACCCATGGTTAGTAGTAGTGTAACTTTAATTGATGGTTAGTGTTCCAGGGTTAAATAAGTGTTATAAATTACTTGGAGTTTGAGAGGAACTTATCACATCATTTGTTTATATCAATAAAAGGAATTGAAAGTTCTTGGTTTTAGGTAAAATTAATTTTTAAAATTTTTTAACCAATTCACTCCAAGCAAAGCAATAACGCTACTAAATTGCAAGGGTCTACTGGAAGGGAAACAGAAGAAAAAGACAATCTCCTCAAAGACGAGACGTGAAGCAACAGAAATGTGGTTCTATATGTTTATACAGGGTGCGATGGATAAATTGTCATCTAAATTACTCAAAAAGGAAAATGACACTGATACGTCATTTTAGCAGACATACAGGGTGCGTTGGATAAATTGTCGTCTAAATTATGCCAAAATGAAAATAACACAGATATAATTTTAACAGATATACAGGGTGCGTTGGATAAATTGTCGTCTAAATGACTCAAAAATGAAAATGACACTGACATCTCATTTTAACAGGTGTACCGGGTGTGTTGAATAGATCATTGTGTAAATTATGCCAAAATAACAGAGATATAATTTTTATAAATTCCCATTAGCTTCAACCAAGGCCTCCAGATGACTTCAAAATCCCCTGTGATTCTTCTGGACAGGTTCCTTATTTAAGTTGGTGAATGCCGTCATAATCCTTACTTTCAGTTTATCACTGGTGTTAAACGGAGTTTTGTTGGTCTCTCACTCAACTGCAACCCACACATAATAAGCAAGTGTGTTGCAGACTTGGGAGTTAAGTAACCAGATGTAAGGGGTTATATTGTCGCAGAAATTGTCTGACAGTCATGACTGGGTTTTCCTGCTTGTATAGCATGGTGCAGAGTCCTGTTGCCAGACATAGGGTTTTCCAGCAGCCACCATCTTGACTCAGAGCAGCACTACCTCATCAATGCGCTTGACATAGGCCTCTGAGGGTGGGTGAATGGTGGCATAAGGTCGCCACCACTAGTGATCACTCCAATCAGTTAGACTCATCCAGCTCTTTCTGGATCCTACCCACTCTCCTCAGATTGATGCCTGAACACTTCTGAAATGTTCATATTAGAGCTTCCAGAGCAAGTACTAAGCAATACAACATGCAGTTTCCAGATTTCTGGCAGAGTGAATTGCATCATGGTGCTCTTTTTCTCACAGATGTTGCCCAACTGACCCTATTATACTCAGTCAGTCAGTCAGTTAAGTGCCATATGTGATACACGCTTGGACGATCATGTCTTGAAACAAACATGACTGACTAGGCAGAAGATTATCCCGCAGTAGGTTGCCATTGCTTTCTGCGGTAGACTAGTTGCCGACCAAGGCTATAGAACCCAATCTGTCCTGTTATTTAACCCATAACTGTAAGGAATAGACAGATCAATACCTTTCCCAAGGGTATTTGTGCGTAAGTGAATGCAATGAATTCGGCTGGAATTCTACTATACTATGCAGTCAATAAAATAAAAACAAACAACATGCATGTGTGAAATGATGAATATAAAATAGAGACAGTTTGCCTATCACACCCTGTATATATTTTAATTTTAATTTTATTATTGTTCCTTCTTAATAGTTTTTTCTTAATAGTTGACCACCCATAAATCCATTGGGGTTTGGGCACTTTGAAGTGGCTTAATGGTTAGGAAGGTTGTCTCATTATATCATTTATGACTGAGTAGTGTGTTCAATCCTTATTGAGTGCCCTATAATTTTAGCTTAGAAAATCATTTCAGGCACTTCAATGAGGTGCAATAATTAGCAAGCTTGTCTCGTTAGCCCAATTACAATTGAAAAGTGAGTTTGATCCTCACTAGGTGCCTCAAATCTTTCGACCTTGTGCTACACCTGATACAAAATGATGAGGTAACAATATTCAGTCAGTCAGTTAAGTGCCATACATGATACATGCTTGGGCGATCATGTCTCGAAAGAGACACTACTGATTGGACAGAAGATTTTCTCACAGTAGCTTGCCATTATTTACTGTGGCAGACTGATTGACATCCAAGGTAATATGTTCTACTATTTAACCCATAGCTAGAGAGAGAAGTGACAGATTAATAACTTTCCCAAGGATATTTGCTTGTAAGTGAATGCAATGAATTCAACTGGAATTCGAACTCGGCTCTCTAATTTCGAATTCTAGTTGAAGAGCAGAGTTCAAATTCCAGTTGAATTTCTTTCATTCACATATGCGCAAATACCTTTGGGAAAGGTATTCACAATATCATCAATAACAATTATTAATTACACATTTTGATTTGTATTTGCAATGCAAGTTATCGTAACATTGTTTAATGTGAGCAATAATAATTATTACAATAATTTCTTCAAGCAAGTCTCTGTTTTCTCTTCTTCACTCATATTATTTTTATCTCTTGAAAGCCCTTATCTACTTAGTTTCATATTCAAAATGTAAACAAAAAAATATTCTAAAGAACTAATAGATTTATTTTTTATTTGTAATTTTTATTATTTTAAACACTATTATAGTGGATACTTCATAATTCTCAATAGTTTATATAATTCTTAACATACATGCAATGTTAATACTCATCTCTTAACCACTTGACTCTAGTTCTTTCTTCACCACTCTGTATGTCCTTTCCTTTCTCTCCATCTTTGCAACTGTCATCACACTTGTATTCCCTTCCTTCTCTTGCTCCTTTCTAACTGGTTTGTCTTTCTCATCACTCTCTTCTATCTCATCTTTTTACACTTATGTAGCCCCATGCATATCAGTGGCATTACTGCCTTGCTTAGGGTGTATGGGTCCTGGGCATGATGGTAAACTGCATCCAGCAGCAAGGCCTCTGATTAGGAGGTTATGAGGAGCATGGAACCACCTCTTAATTGCTGTTGTTCCCAGGTTCACCCTGACCCGGGGTGGTAGTACCTGTTAGGGTCCAAGCTATGGGTAAATAGCTAACCAAAACACTGTGAAAGTATAAAAATACACTTTTATAGAAATATATATGTAAAAATAGGAAAAATATTACCAACAATACATTTTTGAAGAAAAAATTATTACCATAACACATTTTTGAAGGAAAAAAAATTATTCTCAGCAAAATATTTTTGAATACAAAACTAGAAGACATTTTCAGTTTTCTAAAATAAAAAAGAATAAAAAAAAAATTCATTAAAATCTGACTGAATCAACCTTTTCACTATAACCAAACATTAAAAAAGAATACCTTAAAACCCCACCTTTTTGGCATTAAATAACCCACAGAGGTTGATATGCCATTAAACAAAACTCAAACTCAAACATGTGTTTGTTCAAATGCTGAGTATCACCTACCATGTATTCAATTGTGAGTACCCAATAACATGTTAGATTAAAAACACTTTTTTCCTACCTGTTCTTTATTTATATAAATATATTATATTCTGGTTAAATGCTATGGTAAACAATAGTAAATTAATTACTGACACTATTCAAACTGCGAGCCACCTGCTTCACTGCATTCCCTACTAAGTAGGAGATTGCTTTGACAAATGTCATGACAAAAATGGTTCTGATGGCTTAAGTCTGCAAATGCATCTCAAAGAAATTGCTTGAGGTCATTGATATTTCTTGGTTTCTTTGTAAAACCAGAATCTTTGATAATTCACCATAAAAAGAACTGTAAAGTGACTTTATTGGCACCCTGTATATAGCTATACAATATATATATATATCGTTCATTCAGCAATGAATTAGAACACTCTCAGCTATTAGGCTTGTGTAATGATAATATAGGCGCTAAAAAGTCTGCTTCCTTCTACCGAGCGCCCATAGCTCAGAGGTAGAATCGCCGACTGACGCCAATTTGGTCAGGTTTCAATCCTGGGTAAAAAGCAATCAGCTGTCTAACCATACTGATGAGCTGTGATACAGCGAAACAGATCTGTCTGCAGATGACTATATATATATATATATATATATATATATATTTATATATGCCTGTCTGTCTGTGGATGACTATATATATATATATAGTCATCCACAGACAGATCTGTTTCGCTGTATCACAGTTCATCAGTATGGTTAGACAGCCGATTGCTTTTTACCCAGAATTGAAACTTGACCGAATTGGCAATTCCACCTCTGAGCTATGGGCGCTCAGTCGAAGGAGGCAGACTTTTAGCATGTGATATATCATGTATACACACACCAATAGCTGAGAGTGCACTAATTCATTACTGAATGAACGATGATGTGTAGATGCTAGAGTAGCTACTGTTTTTTCAAAGTCTACCATTCTTCCATACAGTGAAAACAGGTCTGTTTGCGAATGACTATTTACGCTTTTGCATGCAGATTGAGCACTATGGAGAAATGGTAGACTACCAGAACAGTAGCTACTCATGCATTTATGCATCACTCATTCAGTAAAGAATTGGACACTCTTGGCTACTTGGGTGTGTTTACATTGTATATAACACGTTAAAATCTGCCTTCCTCCACCAAGTGCCCATAGCTCAGAAGTAGAATTGCCAACTGATATCAATTCAGTCATGTTTCAATCCTGGCTTCAATCTTATATATATATAATGACCCACACAGTACTCATTTGGTTTTCATAATATATTTTAGTATTCCAAAATTACTTGATTCTAATTTTAAGGTAAACAATCCAGCGCCTTTAACAGATAAGCTACTACAAAATCAAATTTTAAAAAAACCTAAAATTCAACCTGCTGTTAAAAATTATTGTCTACTCATTTAAATAATGTATGTTTCTAGTGTGTATCTTACTCATACAATATTAAAAAATGTCAGTTTTTGACATTAACATACTTTGTTCACCATGCAACCAAAATTTTGAACTCTATATTTCAACCTAATTCTCACTTTTGATTGAGCAATATTGACACACCTACAAGCATATTGTTTAACTTCCTCCAACTACCACTCATTAATTTTCTAAGTAACCATGAATTCATCTTATATTTTCTAAATAAATCATTTTAATCATTTATTTTAAAATCACCCGAAGAAGAACAGTATTGGTCTGTAACATGAAAATTTTTATGGAGTGATGTAATGCTTTTATAAACCATTGTAATAACAAAATTACAATATTAGCTCTACTTTGTATTGAGCACTTTTTATAAAAGTCAATGCATAAACAGTGGGTTTTAAGCTACCTGTTCTTTCACCAGGATGTGCAATGTGGTGCATTGGATATTGGCTTGGAATGAGAAATTGGGGAGCCGAGTTCGAATTCCAGCTGAATTCAATGCATTCACTTATGCACAAATACCCTTGAGAAAGGTATTAATCCATCTATTCCTTCCAGTGATGGATTAAATAACAGGACAGATTGGGTTCTATAGTCTTGGTCGGCAATCAGTCTACCACAGAAAGCAATGGCAACCTACTGCAGGATAATCTTCTGTCCAGTCAGTCATGTCTCTTTCGAGACATTATCACCCAAGCATGTATCACGTATGGCACTTAACTGACTGACTGTTCTTTCACTTCTTTATAATATATATCTGCGGATGACTATTTACGCTCTCACACCCTGATTGAGCACTCTGGAAGAATGGTATACTTTGAAAAACAGTAGCTACACTAGCAAATACTCATCATTCATTCAGTAATGAATTAAAACACTCTCAGCTATTGAGCGTGTATAATGATAATATACATGCTAAAAAGTCTGCCTCCTTCTACCGAGTGCCCATAGCTCAGAGGTAGAATCACCGCCTGACGCCAATTCGGTCGGGTTTCAATCCTGGGTAAAAAGCAATCAGATGTCTAACCATACTGATGAGCTGTGATACAGCAAAACAGATCTGTCTGCGGATGACTATATATATATATATATATATATATATACATATATACATGCAAAAAGAAATTTGTACCCAGAGAAACAAAACATAAACAAAATGAACCTCAGAACTTAGGCACCTTTCAGCCAACACTTTTTCAGAGGTATACGCGGGCAAAATTAGCAAACAATCACAGACACATAATCAATATAATGATTGAGGAGGTAAAGTTGGAACGTGATTAAAAAGAAAATTTTATTTACAACCAATTAAAATACAAAGTGGAGGTTGAAAATACCAAGTTCCACAAGAGTATAAAAAAATGAAAAAAGTGTTGGTTGAAAGGTAACTAAGGTATGACATCCATTTTTTAAAGAATATATATAGTGTTGAGTTTCTAATAGTTTTTGGTGCCAAGATTGTTGTTATTTTAGCAGTTTTATGGATACCAGTATTTTGGCAATCAGATTTTTTATCGTAAAGTGCTCAATATTGGGGTGGAAAGAGAGCATTGATAGTTTTAGTGCAAAGAATTTGTCACTTTAACTCACACACACACACACACACACACACACACACACACACACACACAGTTATATTAAAGACAAAGTGTAAAAATTTTCATGTAACATGTTTCAATCTTTAAAGTCCTGGGTATGACGGTAAACTGTATCTAGCAGCAAGGCCTCTGATTGGGTGATTAGAGGTTTTGCAGAGCCTGGAACTATTTAATTGCTTTTGTTTCTAGGTCCACCTAGACCAAGGGTGGTAGCACCTGTTAGAGTCAAAGCTATGAGCAAATAGTAAGCCCCCTAAACAAAGACACTACAAAACCATAAAAATACATTTTTATTTAGAATCGAAAATTGTTCCATTGCTTGACACATGTATACCTTATTTCACATACTAACTTTACCAACTCATAAACGCACATATTCACACATGATTTCTCTTATACACATACATTACATACATCATTCTCTCATTTTATTTTAAAAAAAATTGTTCCATCACTTGACACATGTATACAATATTTGCTACAATTTTGAATGGAAATCTATTTTGTTGCTGTCATTCACACATACTAACATTACCGATATATGCAAACATTTAATCTGTCTACAGCTTAAATATGTCTGACATGCATTATTTTCACTTACATATACTTACATTCATAATAAACTAGCAGTATAACCCGGCATTGCTCGGGTGTAATGAAAGCTTTAAAACTAATCCATGGTCCTAGAGCTCAGACTCAGTCTAAAGAATATTTGTGTGAAGTTTGGTGAGAATCGGATAAAAATTGTGGATTTGTATAAAAGACATACAGAGAGATAAACAGACACATACACAAGCATTTTGCCTTATATATATATATATATATATATATATATATATCGATTTTCTGCACTATTGTAAGAACTGCAACCTTGAAACTTCTGAATATCATTTCTTATGTCTTTGTCTATGAGTGTATCAAATTTGATTAAAATCGGACCACTCCTTCTATAATCCGATTTTTTGATTATCGATTTTTGATATTTATCGGGGGTACCTTGACACAAAACCTAGCTAAGAACACTTGCAGACGCTTATAGTACAACTGTGTAAATTTTCAAGAAAATTGGTTTGGCCATTTTGGAGTCTATAGGTAACGGACAAACACACACACACACACAAAGTTCCATTTTAAATAAGTTTAGATATCTAGTGTTTTTATTACTCACTGGCACACATGCTTAAACAGACATAAGATTTTCATCTACATTTAAAATATTCATCCATTGCTTTATTACACATGACACATATCTGACCAATGAAATCAAACCTCAATCAACATACTGTTTCTGTGGATTTAAAAAAATTTTTAAAAAGTTTTTTTAAATCGTTTGTGTTTAAAACATCTCGAAGAAGCTAATTAAAGTGAAACATGTTCGATTAAAGACACTTTTTTTCTACCTGTTCTTTACTTATCTATTCATCTGTAGTTGAAGGCATACAATTGTGTTAAAAAGATTTAGGTTTTGTTATTAAATAACTAATAAATGTGTTGATAAACTACTAAACAAAACCAACAAACAAAACAACTGATATGAACTTTCATGACATTAATCCATATAATATCCTAAAATTTCTTAAATCAAACTGTATTCCAAAATATAACTTAAAAAACATAAAACACACACCTTTAGTAATTATGTCCATACATTTTTATATACACAAAACCGAGTATCATCTACCATGTAATCAAGTGTGAAAGCAGAATAACATCATATTTTTCTTACTTCAAAGTGCCCAAGAAAATTAAATTTCAGCATTAAATGACCCATAAAGAGTTGATATGCCATTAAACACACCTCTTTTATGTGCATTCAGAGTTACCTCAGTGTAAACATCACTTTAATGAGATACAACACACAAAATATTTTTCATGGGCCAGTGGATATAGACATTGGTTAGTTCCAAAGAAATGTGAGTTCATTACCAGGCTACAGCAGTGGGAAACAAATAAATGACTTAGAGAGTTAGGTTAAAGGGAGATAACTCTTTACTACCAGACGTGGCTTCACACAAGGAGCAAGAATAATATACTTTAATGATTGTAATAAAGGATTTGGTTTGAAATTGCTAGCACCTGAAGAAGGCCGAAGCATAAAATGGCTGAAGCATAAAAATGAAAACAAAGATAAAGACAATAGTTTGAATAACGTAAATAGTGAAAATTTTTTCCACTTGTTCTAATTTTATTAATATTGTTCTGGTGTATAAAAATTTATATATCATTTTATTTTTTTTTAAAGTGGTGTCCATCCTTTACAAGGCTCAGGAGCCACTTCAGTCACAATGTCACTAAGATGCAAGGTGTCACCGAAAGTGAAAGTGAATGAAAAAACTTTAGTGGAAATTGGAAACCTAATCCTAATCAGGAAACTATTCAAAAAACTAATCCATATATCATCATCATTTAACGTCCATTTTCATGCTAGCAAGAGTTGGACGGGGTTGTCTTGATGGCTCCGTAATTGACTTATCATGAAATATTGGTGCAAATTTTACAGCTGTATGCCTTTATTAACACCAACCTGTTTAGGAGACTGGAAAATCAGTGTTTTTCAGAGACACCATCTTTAGGAAGACCATCTACTAAGGTTAGAGAGTTCAGCCTACCCTATTCTACACAGAACAGGTGTAGAGGTTTTTATTTCAGAGACTTCCTTTTCTTAGACAAGTTGCTATCCAAAGCTAAAGACTAACTTTTTCTTTTTCTCTTAAATGACCCCAGTCTGGGGGTTATATATTTGCCCAAAGCTGGGACCCTAACAGATGATACCACCCTAGGTCAGGGTGGACCTGGGAACAACAACAATTAAAAGGCAGTTCCATGCTCCTCTAAACCTCCTGATCAGAGGCCTTGCTGCTGGATGTAGTTTATCATCATACCCAGGACCATATAGTTATATATAATTCTTAATTGTTAATTCTTGATTGTTATATACATAATTTTAACAGTTGTATATATATATATATATATATATATATATATATATATATATATATATATATGGTTATGTATAATTTTTATAGTTAGATTCTTATATTTATTAATTTTATTCTAGTGAACATTTTTATTATTATAGTTAATATAGTTTACTCTATTTTGCTTTAGCAAAATATAACACATGTCAATAAAAGAATGGGTGCTTAGGAATTATTAGACTGATCATAAAGGTGGTAAAAAAAAATCGCATATTCAATTAGACTTTTGGCAAGTGAGCCTAACCGACGACTTTTCCTCCAACGTATTATTTCAGTAAAAATTCTACAGAACCAATATGAAATTTGAATATGTTATCTCCCTTACATCCTATATTTGATATCGACATTTAAAATTCTTCCCAAATTTTGTCCATTAAAGCATTAATTTATTATTAATTCTCCAAAGAATAATTTTATTGTAGGCCTAGGTTCGATATTCTATTTATAAACAAATACTCACAAATTAATTTCAGTTAACTTTTAAGCCAACATAAGAGGTTTGTTTATATTCTGTCAGTCGTTTTTTTTTCAATTCACTTGTTTCTTGTGTATATAGCCATAACTATGCAAGAATCTTTTTTACAAATTAATTTCAGTTAACTTTTGAGCCAAGATAGAATAGAAGGTTTGTTTATATTCTGTGGGTCATTTTTTCAATTCACTTATTGTTTTTTGTTTAAAGCCATACAAGAATCTCCTTTTCATAAATTAATTTCAGTTTGAGCCAACATACGAGGTTTGTTTATTTTCTGCGAGTTTTTGTTTCCATTCACTAAGAACTGTTTTTTGCAAAAATTCATAGCTACACAAGAATCTCTTTTTCTGTTTTTGGGAGAAAATAAATAAATATTATAATTTAACCAACACATCACCACTTTTCTTGAAACAATGGAAATATATTAAATTGACTATCATTTTGTACATCAATTTATGATAAACAGGGGAGACAAAACTTTAATAGTTTACAAAAGTTGTTTCCCCTTGAACCATTGCACTCAAAGTGAAGCAATATTCGACAAAAGCTGTCACTAACGTAAATTACTATTTTTGCCTTTCATTATTACAAAGATATACTTTTTTTAAACCGCAATAAATTACGCAGCGTCTGTTTTTATTAATTTCGTTATGTTAAAACGATTACTTCGATACTTATGTAAATGTAAAAAAAATATATCAGTCTTAGTTGACAATAATATTAGTGACAGATTACTATAAAAAAGCACTGGTGACCATGACTAATTGGTTTAAACAATGCACTAATTATTGTTTGCGTTTTGTGGCAGTAATTGTAAGTAAAATGATGCACTAAAATAAGTAACCAAGTAATTTTTATTAAGTTCTCTGAATATATGTGCATTTTAAAACATTTTTATAGGAATATTTTGAATTAATACTTTTTTTTCCTTTGACGATGCAAAGTTGCTAGCAACAAATGACTTAGACGTTGTAAATGACATATGACCAAAGCTTCTTTAATATTAACCACAATATTTAGCTCATTTTTACAGTTAAATAAATGTAGTTTTAAGGTATGCAATATTTATGGGTTAAAATGCTTAACAAACCTACCCTGAAAATAATAGACCGTTCATATTTTTGTAAGGCGGCAAACTCAGAAAATCATGAGGGGATGCAATATTTTCCCCCTGCATATATGCATGTAATTTTTGAAATTTTTTTTTATTTGAATTTAGTTCTTATTCCGAAAAACATTATTTTTTGTGGATAAACATGCTTGAGTTTGCTGTCAGGCTGGTCTCTGTGTCTGGACTGGCAAAGGCACACTTTGGATCAATAAGTTCCGTGATGGAAAAAAGGGATGTTGGTTCAATTTCTCTGAGAGGCACAATTTTTCATTAGTAGGGCTTCCCAATTTAGGTCATTTGTTATTAATTTCACTGTTTAATAAAATAAAAAAGCAGGCATAGCAATTCAAACACATCTACCCATTAAATATAATGTTCATAGAAATGTTCAGCTGCAAGCATCACATGATAGCTTTCAAGAATTCTCCTTTTCAAAAAAAAAAAACACAAAATCTTACATTACAATCAAACATAAGGACATAACAAAAATGGAAAAATGACATTCTTCGAAGTGGCCTATGAAGAGGCTGAAAGCGCTTGGAAAGTAAAAAATTATGGAACATTTTTAAATTCCTTATCTCCAGCAAAAAGGAAACATGTTAGAATACTGAAAAAATTAAATAAAAAATTAATAAAATCCTATTTGTCAATTGTTTTTCATGAAACATGTTTATATATATATATATATATATATATATACATAATATATATATAAAAAATATACTTTAGAACATGTACAAACTACCATCTACTACAAAATTGTACATTTTGTTCTGATATTGAAAGAACAATGTCTCATCATATAGTTAATGATGATGGTAATAAACATTACTTTTTTTTAAAAGATAATTTATGAAAATTCACTTCCTTTTATTATTGGAAAACTTTTTGTACGAGGTAAGGGGGATAAGAAAGATGAGAAAACAAAAAGAGAAATTGAAAAAAGGAGGAAAGAAAGGGGAAAGAGAAAGACACAAAGGAAATAAAAAACAAAGAGGAAAACGGGAGAAAGAAAGAAATGAGAGAAAAGAGCCAATGAAAAACGGCTCACAGATAAATAGACCTCAAATTTAAGTAGGAAGTAAAATATAGGCATATACAGATATCAGTCATGTATCACATGGACCTAACAAAGAGGAAAAAGTGAGAAAATGCACAAAAGGGGAAGAAAGTGAGAAAAAGCATTTTCTCACTTTTTCCTCTCTGTTTGGCCCAGACATCACATGACTGTTTTCATTGGCTTTTTTCTCTCATTTTTTTCTTTCTCTCTTGTTTTATGCCTTGTTTTATAATAAAAAAAATGTGTCCTTCTCTTTCCCCTTTCTTTTCCTCTTTTTTTTTTGATTACTCCTTTTGTTTTTTCATTTTTCCTATCCTCTTTAAAAATTTTCCAATAATAAAAGAAAGTGAATTTTCATAAATTTTCTTTTAAAAAATAACATTTATTATCGTGATTATTAACTACCTGACAAGACATTGATTTTTCAATGTTGAAACCAAATGTACAATTTTGTAATAGATTGTAGTTTGTACATGTTCTAAAGTATAATTTATAATAAATATTCATTGTTCTATTTTTATATTGAGCACTGTTTTAAATTAATGTTTTGAACGTTGCAAATATTTTCCTTGTTTCTTCTTCATTTGGATATACAGGGCCATGCTTAGGGCCCCCACAGACCCCGCAATTGTGGGTTGTGGGGGTTGCAAGTTCCCTAGGGGCTGCAAGGCCCCAGGAAGCTGCAAGGCTCCTTAGCTATTTCTGCTGTAAAAGTATGAGATAAATTTTGTTGTTTTGGGGTAAAGTTCAGACAACTACCAAAAGTTGCATCGAAAAAACTTCACACATCTTCAAGTTATAAAGTTTGTATTTATCCCATCTTAGTGGGGGTGTAGGGGGACTTTTAGCACTTAATGGCTTTCTCCTACATCGTGACATTTTAAAATGACTTGGTTACTTTTAGTAACATTCCACTACTACTTTTTGATTTAATTTGTTTTTTTTTTCTTTCCCCCTCTATACAAACACTTTCTGACACTCCCTCTATTTTTTAAATAAACGCCTGATGCCTAATTTTTGACAGTATATCAAAATTTCTGTAACAAAATGCTTTTGAAATTTGAGTTTAAATATTTTGAAAATTCCTTGAAAAAACTTGTAGAAGCTTGAGAGCCAAAACGACTGAAATGGCTATAAAAATAGCTAGGAAATCACCAAAAAGTAGCTAAAAGTTGTAAAAACATTTGTAATGTATAGCTTCAAAACACCAATTCTGTGATTTCTTCTGTTTTTTTGTGATCACGGAATATTGGTGTTTCGAAAGTATGTTTTTTTTGTTTAATATACCATTTATTGTGGTTTCAGTATGTTCGAGGGGGCACAAGTTGCATTCTGTGGGTAAAGGGGCCACAAGGCACATTCTGTGGCTGTGATGTTGCTAAGCATGGCACTGTGTATATATACACACACACGCACACACATATATATATAAATATATATATATGCTAAAGACAAAAGTTTCGACCCAACTTGTATTTCTTAAAAAAAATAACTTAAAATGAGATATTTTGTTGTTTTTTAAACTAAAAGATAAAATTTCAGTAACAATTGTATAAATGCTTTTATTTCTCAGTCTTTTCTTCAGGCTCCTTTTACTACTAAAAAGTTCAAATTTGAATTCATCTTTTGGGTGGTTTTATTAGCAAAAATAAAATATAATGCTGTTGTATAATAATATATGTATGCAACAGGCAAACAACACTGTATTTCTTTAAATTATATCTTAAAATCAAATATATATATTTTTTTAAGCAGAAGATAAAATTTCAGTAACTACAGCTTTTTATTTTTCAGTCTTTTTTCAGGTTTCTCTTACTATAAAAAGTTCAAATTGAATATGTTGTATAAGAAATATTATATTTTGTTTTTGCCATTAACCCCTCAGTAAAGTTTTTCAGATTGTCAAAATGTTCAAATAAATTAAATGTTAATACAAGTTCTAAACGTTAACTGAGCACTGACTAATGTTGTAAACAAAACATATGTAGCTGTCTGTGTTTGAAGAAAAAAGATTGTGCCATTACAAGAATATTTTCATGTCTTTTTTTAATTTTGAAGTAATTTGCACAAAATGGCAAAATCAAAGCAGCCTAGCATTAAGGTGAGAGCAGAAATTTAAATTTTATTCAAAGAAGCCTACTCTCAAAGGCAAATTTCCAAGAAGTTGAAAGATTTTTAGACATGGAGTGCAATATTCATTACAAAGTCTATTAGAATCTGGTGAAAATGTAAACAGAAAAAGACATGGAGCGACAAAAGTGACAATTGCTACTGAAGATAAACACTTGATTATTGGGAGAAAAAAAACTGCTCCATAGTTGACAGCTGAAACTAATTCCTCTAACCAACAACCAGTGTTACTCCCAATAAGGGTTAAAAATCAACTTTGATCGGCAAGGCTCAAGGGGATCATAGCCATCCAGAAATTCCTGTTGTGGGTGAAGGTGAATAAGCAGAAAAGACTGTTATAGGTGAAAAAGCATCAGAAGTGGACATTGAAAGAGTGGCAAAATGTATTGGGGACAGATTTGAACTTTTGTATTATAAAAGGAGTGTGTATGAGAAGAAAGTTAGGAAAGAAACTGAATTATTACTGCAACCCTAATAGGTTACTGTGGGAGTAATCACCAAAGACGAAAGTTGGGAATAATAGTATATCAACAAGTACAAGACTTGCACACTGTATGATGTAGATATCCTGCTAGTGAACTACTAGTCATTATAATCACTCTGTATTTAGGACCTTCCCATCAAGGTGGATGCAATACAAGGTCAATTAAAGTGGGGATTCCAAGTACTTAAGCTCAGCCAAAAATATCCTGTAGACCCAGGTTAAGGCTGGGTTGAGCTCTTGTCTGTTCATCCCAAACGAGACTCTACCCTTCAGCGAATCTTCATTTGGGTTCCTCTCTGCTTGGAAGATGAGAAAGGGAGAGTTTGGATCAGGTATGATCACTAGGTATTTAACCCCACCCTACGAAGGTGGATATGGCACAAAGTCAGTTAAAGTAAGGAATTTGAGCCCTTAAGCTCAGCAAAAAATATCCCGTCTACCAACCCCAGATGAGACTCTATCCTTCAGCAGAACCCCGCCGGGTTCCTCTCTGCCTGGAAGCAGAGAGCCGAGTGAGTGAGTGCCTGTATCAGATGTGATCACTCTTCTCTATTTCACTAGTGTCCATGTATTTAAGAGGATTGGAACATCCCATTCCTGTATATAGGTAGATATACAACAATTATGAATATGTAGTTCCAACAGTTACGTATGGTGGTGGACCTGTTATGATGGTAGGGTGGCAATAAATTAAATTATCTTACAAACAAGCAAATAAACCAGGCATTCTGATGTGCTCTATGATATCAGGGATGAAAGGCACACACTACAAATTAGCAAATGTCATTGTAAATAAAAAGACATATATATTTGTCATTCACATACAAGCCTGTTTCGCTGTATCACAGCTCATCAGTGTGGTTAGACATCTACTTGCTTCTGGCCGGGATCGAATCTTGACCGATTTGATGTCAGTCGGAGGCTGGTGTAAGCCATAGGCGCATACAATGAGAGAAGGGAAATTTTAGTGTGTTATATATGAGCAGTGTATTGAGAATAAAACTCAACACATAATTAAATGGTTATAAATCCAGATTTTATTTCAACAATGTAAAGAAAAATTCTTACAATTGCCTCGTTCAGACCATTGATGAATAAATAAGATTTTTAATTTTTAATTATGTGTGGAGCTTTCTTCTCAATATATTTGCTCTGGATAATATCTATTGAGCACTTTATTTCTATCTAATTGATAATTTATATTAATTAGATGGAATCTTTTTGATTATCTTCTTCATCTTCATGGGTTGCCATTCTTTCCTCTCCCTCTCTCTCTCCTCTCCTCTCTCTCTATATATATATATATCTAATCTAAACTTATTTATAAATGAAACTTTGTCTGTGCGTGTGTGTATGTGTGTCTGTTACCTATAGACTCCGAAACGGCTGAACCAATGTTCTTGAAAATTTACACAGTTGTACTATAAGCATCTGCAAGTGTTTTTAGCTAGGTTTTGTGTTGAGGCACCCCCGATAAATATTGAACATTGATAATCGAAAAAATCAGGTTATAGAAGAAGTGGTCCAATTTTAATCAAATTTCATACACTCATAGACAAAGACATAAGAAATGATATTCAGAAGTTTCAAGGTTGCAGTTCTTACAATAGTGCAGAAAATCGATAATATATATATATATAAAAGGCAAGATGTTTGTGTGTGTCTGTTTATCTTCCTGTCTGTCTGTATTTTTTTCAGCCCTTTTATTTTAGTTTTTGCTTCGGGTTTGGCTCTAAGTAGGTATAGTTGTAGTTCTTAGTCTCAGCCATGATACCATTTACTCAGAGGACTTATTTAGCCTTCAAAATTCAGTTTATGACAAAAAAAACTTATTTGATATCGATACCAGGAAATCAAAATTTGACTTACATCCATTCATTTTTCTTTCAGTCTACGGTTTTGCTTTAACTGGAAACAACTATTGCATTTTAGTCTTTCGTGCCAATGTCCAAAGAGTCTGAGCTCCAGGACCATGGATTAGTTTTAAAGTTTTCATTACACCCGAGCAATGCCAGGCTATACTGCTAGTGATTTGTTAAAAAAAAGAAAACATTATTATATCTTCAATATTTTTTGTAGCATTATGCTGTTTATTTTTAAATATTACATTTCATGTAGCACAAGGCCAAATTATTTTCTAAGTGTAGCTTAGTTAAGGCACAATGTCGAAAGTATGGGGCACCCTGTGAGGATCAAATTCTTTACTCAGTTGTAATTGATCTAGAGAGACAGGCTTGCTAACCATTGTTATGTCAATGTGCCCCAAAGACAGTAAATATCTAGTCATTTATTTCTGGTAAATGGAAATTTCCAATTTTTCCCAACATTCTTCAGGCCATTTTCCTTGCTTTTGTCTCATCAGAGTTTTCTATGTACTTTAAACTTTTTTCATTGCACCTCAAGCAAGGCAATAAAGCAACTAAGATGCAGGGTTAATAGTGTGAAAGAATATGAGAAAAAGAAAATTATTATTAAGGAGAGAGAACAATAACTGAACAAGAATTAACCCTTTGAGCTCTGACCCTACTGATGAGTATGGTATATGCACTTTCATACAATGGCCAGGATATTGGCCTCTAGGGTTCAGACGTAGCCCAAGGCTGAAAGTGAGGATTGAACCCCCTACTCAGTCATAATAGACCTTGCAAGAAAAGCTTGCTAACTATTATACCATATTGATTTGCCTTTTTGTAATTTTATACTGATGCCATATCAATAACACTGGAAAAAGTAATCTCTTTGTATGTATCTTTGTTTGCGATCATGAATCACCACAATTTTTTATCCTTTGTAGCCCTTACTAAGGTTCATCTTTCTATTATCACTTCTCGTGCCTATTCTAATGTCCATTTACAAGAGTTTGTTTATTGCAAGTTTATTCTGCTTGTATGTACAGTGTTCCTTCAGGATTTGGGCAATGATGACTCCATAAAACTTTCTATCCTTTGTAGCCCTAAGCAATGTTTGCCACCTTACTATCCCTCCAAGTCCCTGCATTGTCATCTGTTTACACCAGCTTATTTGGCAGGTTACTCGCTGTTTCCCTCTGACCCTGAAGAATCCTATTTGTGTCTATTTTTCATAAAACTTCTTCATTACTCACATGTTCAATCCATGATATTTTCCCCATCCTTCTGTCATGTGTGTATCTATTTCTCCAAGCCTTCTTTCCTCCTCATGTGTCGAAGAAATTTTAACTTTCTTTCTAATTTTAAGTAGAAGCATCCTTTTTGTTTCCATTTTTCTTAAAACGTCTTCATTACTCATATGTTCAATCCATGGTATTTTCCCCATCCTGTGTGTATCTATTTCTCCAAGCCTTCTTTCCTCCTCATGTGTTCAAGAAATTTTAACTTTCTTTCTAATTTTAAGTCGAAGCATTCTTTTTGTTTCCATTTTTCTTAAAACGTCTTCATTACTCATATGTTCATTCTATGGTATTTTCTACCACATCCTTCTGTCATGTGTGTATCAAATTCTTCAAGCCATCTTTCCTCCTTATGTGTCCAACAAATATCCAGTCTCTTTCTTATTCTAAGTGTCATTTTTCTGAAACTTCATCTATTGCATTCACAGCATCCTTATGTAGAACCACATTTCTGTTATTTCAAGTTTTTTCATCTGTGTGGATATTGTCCAATATTCACTGCCATAGAGGGAACTGATATTACATAAGGTTTCAACACTCTTTTCTTTGTTTCTAGTAGAATTTTCCTAGAATAGCCAAAATGATTTATTTTAATCACTGTCACCTTTTGATATCTTGGAAAACTATATCCTTTCGTATCATTAATAACTCATTAAATATAAAATGTATTTTCTTCAAATAAAACTTTTATTTTTTTATCATATAATTTCTGAAAAAATTCAGAGGATGAAATAACAGTCAGCCACAGATGATGACAGGGGGAAAGAATGAGATTGAAGACTGTGCTTTCATGATATTGATACTGATCTCAGAAATGAAGGCAAAAAAGAGAGAGAAATTGAAGACATTTCAAAATACTGACAAAGAAAGAGATGAATGAAAAAAAAAGTTAAAATGATTGAAGACTGTTTTTGAAATATTCGTAAAAACACAAAGAAAGAAAAAAAATACATTGAAGATTGTGTTTCCGAATTTATTTTTTTTTTATAATCATTTCACGATAAGCAAGGCAGGGGTTACAGTAAGAGAAAAGAAAGAAAGAAAAATGGTGTGGTGGAGGGCTGAAGAAAGCATAAGAGAAAGATGGGAATCAAGGAGATAGAAGATGCTAAGTGATGTTGTGTTTAAATAAGCAAGCAAATGGAAGGGTGTTCTACAGTGTAAGAAAAGAAACTTATAGTAGAAGTGGTGGTTACATTTGACTATTTTGATGGTAAAAGTGTGGGACCTAGATGCCAATCTAGTAGCATGTGTAAATTCATGTAGTTGGGGCACCAGGGAAAGAAGTGTGTCAGAACAGAAGCCATGAAAATATTTGTAGAAAAGACAGAGGGAAGCCACATCCCATCAGTGAGGAAGTGACTGAAGTCGAGCTGCTAAATTTTTATTGATTATGTTGTATATCCTCCTTTAGATTTTGTCAGCAACCACGAAATGAATAGCAGGCACACCCAACCAGATATGGCAACAGTTTTCAATGCATGGACAAATAGTAGATTTATAAAAGTGCAAGATAGATTCTGATGAGAAAAACTTCCTGGCACGACATAGTGATTGAAAATGAAAGAGAAGAAAAGTTATAAAGTTTGTTTTTTGAAGATATTGATAAAGAGAAAGAAGACGGAAGAGAAAAAGTTTATTGAAGATTCTGTTTTCAAACTACTCATTGATTTTTATATAAAACACTTGCTTTTGTTCCAATCTTACAAGCCATGAGAATAAATACTGTTCTCATGAGTTGTTCTCATATGAATATAGCAACAGGAAACTACTCCATTATCTTTCCCAAGAATACATAGCAATCAGTGTCGAACTGACTCGTCAGGATACCAAGAAATTTCTTATAATTTTCTAGCATTTGTATTATGCAAGCATTGACATAAATATAACACTATTGAACAGATGAAACATTTTATTTGCTTATGGAGTACTGCTGTCATATATGGTCAGGCACCCCTGTTGTTCATCTCAGTGTCTTGACAGGCTCCAAAGGAGAATCAATACTGTGATATGTACCGACTTGGCGGCTCGATTCCAGCCACTTCCCTACCGACGGAATGTGGCTTCTCTCTGTCTCTTCTATAAATACTTTCATGGCTTCTGCTCCAATGAACCTAAGCCACTGGTGCCTCTGAAACAGGTGTTTAGTCGTGCAACCAGACTGGCAACTGGGTCTCACCCATTCACAGTTAGATCAACCAAATGCAGACGACAATTCTACTCCTGCAGCTTCTTTTCTTGCACTTATGGCCCGTGGAACTCGCTTCCATATTCTTGCTTTCCTGATGGCTACAACCTCCAGGAATTTAAATGCAATGTCAATTCCCATCTCTTAACCACTTGACTCTAGTTCTTTCTTTACCACCTTGTATATCCTTTCCTTTCTTTCTACCTTTGCAATTGTCATCACACCTGTATTCCCTCCCTTCTCTTGTTCTTTTCTGGTTTATCTTTCTCTTTACTCTCCTCCTATCTAATCTTTTTACTTTTATGTAGTCCCCTAATCCTTTTACTCTTATGTAGCCCCCTGCACCTCAGTGACGATACCGCCTTACTCGGGGTGATATGAGTCCTTTGATTATGTTTAGGAATTAAGTGGGTCCTTTTGACTAGGCTCTTACTTAAGTATTCCTGATAGAAATTTTTGACTCTGTCCGCCACTGATGGCAACTCATAGATAATAAAAAAAAATGGAATCTGTAGAGAATCATGATTGCCTACATTTTTTTGTTTTAATAATCATTTCACCCCAAGCAAGGCAGTATGTCTACTGGTGTGCGGGGGTTTACATAAGAGGCGAGTGATGAGAAAGCGGAACAAGTTACGGGGGTTTCGGTGAATGAATAAAAAAAATATGAGAGCACTGCTGTGAAGAGAGCTGCATGAGAATAAAGTGGAAAGGGAGAAGAGCATGATACAAGGATCCAAGTCAAGGAGATAAGAGATGGCAATTGACATTGCATTTAAATTCTTGAAGATTGTAGCTGTCAGGGAAGCAAGTATACAGAAGGGAATTCCACTGGTAGAAAGTGCAAGAAAAGAAGCTGTTAGAGTAGAAGTTGCATTTAAATTTGATTGATTTACCTGTAAAAAAATGGGATCTAGTCACCAGTCTAGTAGCTCGAGTAAATTCATAGAGGGGGCACCAGGGAGTTAAGCTCATCAGAGAAGAAGCCATGAAAGTATTTGCAGAAAAGGCAGAGGGAAGCCACATTATGTTGGTGAGAAAGTGACTGGAGTTGAGCTTCCTGGTTGAGATCAATGACATTGCAGATTCTTCGTTGGATTTTGTTGAGAACCAAAAGATGAATAGAAGGGGCACTCGACCAGATGTACATCTTGAAGAGAGTCATAACAAAATTACTGCCCAAATATTTGAATGTTATTTTATTTTGTGCTTCTTAGACAAGTAATGGCTTACGACAAACATCGGCTCCCATATGGTCACTGAAGTTAAGCAATGCTGATCTTGGTTAGTTCTTAGATGGGTGACTGCTTGGAAATATCAGATGTTGTAAGCTTGGATGTATAGGTCTTCTACTTTATGTGCCATGTCCTTTCATGACACAGGCGACTATGGTTTTCCTCTTACTCCTATCCCTTGTTGCTCTTAACACTTTTCCTTTTGGTATCTCTACCAAACCCTGCTCTGCCATAAAATATGTCTTCCCCTGTCTCTCTTTCCCCCTATCCATCTTGTGAGTATTAGGTTCTCCAAGCCCTCCTTCTTCATTAAATCTCCTAGAAATCTCAGTTGTCTAAGACGCTAAGTATAAGTTCCCTTTATGTGTGCATCCTCTCCAAAACCTTTTTGTTGCTCACATGTTTGATCTATGGTATTCTCAGCATCCTCCTGTAGAACCACATTTCTATTGTTGTTGCTAGTGGTGGTGATGTTGTTGTTGGTAGTGGTGTTGTTGGTGGTGGTATTGTTGGTGGTGTTGTTGGTGGTAGTGATTTTGTTGCTGTTGTTGTTGATAGTGGTGTTGTTGTTGCTGTCGGTGGTGGTGATGATGAAATGCTCGCTACACTTCAATTCAAAGCACTATTCTTTTCGGATTCCATCAATGAAAAAATAGGGTTATATCATGAAAAAGAACAAAATCTTATACATCAATGGCCAATTAAAATGTTTTTTTTTGCAGTGGGGGAGGGAGGGTCTAGATTGAAGATATCTTTCTTTTTAGCTATAAACACCAGGTTTCACTTGAAATTAAGGAACGAATAAAAGAATTTTCAAACAGACAAAGTAGAATAATTTTAAATTTAATTTCCACCTGAAGCCATGTAAAAAATTCTTAAAGAATATTCCATGTTATAAGATGCATCTATCACCCTTTTTATTAAAAAAACAAAAAAAAAAAATTCTGTGATTTACATATGCTTGGCATATAACTAAAGGCTACAATTGCTTTTGAATGAAAAAAAAAGAAAGAAAGAATGAAAAAGAAAGAAAGAAAGAAAGAAAGAAAGAAAGAAAGAAAGAAAGAGAAATTTAAAGCATAGAGAAGCTCTTATGAAAATCCTCAGTCTTGCTCTTTGGGGTCTGCTTCCCACACCAACATCCTTCCAATAAATAACTCTTGACTGTAGAAACAGTCCAGGTGTTTTTGCTCCTTTAGGCTTGCTTGGCTTTTGAATACAGCTCTATTTATTGAGATGCAAAGTCAATACAAGAACTGACGGTTCCCCCCACTTTTCAAAAGGAAAAATGCACCTGCCTTGTTTCAATATTAATTGTGTCGATAATTCACTCATCAATTAATACCCCTTCTTTTTCCCCTCCTCCTTTCTGTTCCTGTCAGATTGCCACCATCAGTCATCAGAACTTAGGCTAACCACAGAAAGAGATAAATTTGAATGAGACAGGTTGCCTAACTCCACATGTAATTAAGACAGAAATACAGAGAATCCATATTGTTCAGGCCAGAATATGAAAATGCAGTTTTATCCAAATAACAATTATCTTTATTCATGAGAGATGCTTATATTGTATTAAGTGTAATTTCAGTCAAACTTTCTCAAGTTGCAGCAATGCCTCAAGTCAATTTGACATCTTTACAAAAATGCAATTTGATAAATTGTCAAATTGGAAGAATTATAGCATATATAAGTCTATTATATTAAAAAATAAGTCTATGATATTAAAATATAAGTTTCTCATATTAAAAAAAAAGTGGAGGCATGGTGGAGTAATGGATAGCAGCTTAGATTGAGCAATCGAGAGTTGAGTTCTAATTCCATTCGAGTTCATTGCATTTACTTATGTGCTAGTACATTTGGGTAAGGCATGAATCCATCTCTTATAAAATTGTATATTTTTTAAATTTTAAGTTAGAGTGTATTTTTATAAGAAGACATGCTGGACTAATGGATAGCAGCTTAGATTTAGAAATCAAAGAGCCAAGTTCAAATTCCAGTCAAGTTCATTGCATTCACTTGGAAAAGGTATGACTCCATCTCTTAAAAAATTTTATATTTTTTAAGGAATTTTTCATTTTAAATTAGGGTATATTATTATTAGAAGGCATGGTGGAGTAACAGATTTCACCTTAGATTGAGCAATCAGAGAGCTGAGTTCAAATTCCATTTGAGAGTTCATTGAATTCACTTATGAGCTAATACCCTTGAAAAATATGAATCCATCTTATCTCTCCCCAGCTATGGGTAAACTATCAGGGCAGACTGGATCATATAGCCTTATTTGGCAACCAGTCTATGAGAAAAAAACTAAATTTCAAACAACTTGCTGCCTTGTAGGTCCAGTCTTTTTTAAGTATATACTAGAAAAGTTAACTTCAAAAACGAATCCACCTCTAACAGGATGAACAGGTTAGCCTCAACATTCCTTGTGCTAAAGGAACCAGCAAGCCACTCCAATACCAGCCTGAATCATGGTTGTGAGATGAAGACAGGTGGTGATCCCAATGGTGCAAAAGACACTAACTGAATGAACTCATGATGATTAAAACATAACTATCACATTACAGATTCTCCTTTGGAGCCTGTCGAGAACACTGAGATGAACAGTATATATGACCATATATGACTGCAGTATTCTATGCATGGACAGACGGTTGATTTGTATATGTGTAAGATGGATTTAGGCATAAAAAACTTTCTGGTCCTACACAGTGACCCAACCTTCCTAGCAGTGAATTTAGCTTTTGACTCAATATAATGATTCCACTTGAGGTTGGAAGACACAGTAAGGCCAAGGAGGTGTAATATATTGCTTTCAAGGAGACTCACTTGGCCCATGCTTATGGGGGGGGGCAGGAGAGGATGCCTGTGATGGTTGACAGATAGCAGTTTCATTTTTGAAGCATCGAAGCCACTTCTTACCCCAGTCTACCACAGAATGGGGGTCCTTCTCAAGATCAGCAGCAAGGTTATGTTTGTCTGCCGCACCGGATTTCTTACTGATGCAGGAGTACTTGGGACTTGATCACATCTGGGAGATCATTTATGAAGATCAGGAAGATTGTCAGGCCTAGGATAGAGCCCTGGGGGACTACAGCATTCGTGCAGTAAGATGTGAAGGCATGCCCATTCAAGAGGACCTTCATTATGCGGTTAGACAGGAAAGACTGAATTAGATCAAGCAAACATCCAGTGATACCATAGCCCTGTAGCTTGCATAGGAGGACAGCATGCCAAACCCTATGAAAAGCCTTGGAGATGTTCAGGGCAACAACACAAGCCTTGCTGGACTTATCAAGGACCTGGCATATGCACTCTGTGATGGTCGTTAGCATATCGGCTGTGGACCTGGTGAAGTGGAAGCCATACTGCCTGTCTGAGAATAGTTTATGGGCAGCAAGATGTTGAACTGTTTCAGCATTGATAATATCCTCGAACACTTTTTCGAAAATTGGTAGAAGGCTGATAGGGCGATTGTACAGGAACCGGGGATTACTCAAAGTAGAAGGTTACATTAATCCCTTTCTTGGCATAGATATGTATATATATTTTACCAAAAGTGTTTTTTACAGATATGAATGAATAAACACGTTCAAAACATAATGTTCAAAAACCAGCTACAGAGGTATTTATACATTGATCTTAATTCTTTTTATACCCTTCTGAGCTTGAAATGAGTTCAATTGTCAACTAATACGTCTGGTAGAAGTGTTAGTCACTGCTCAGGTACTTCAAGGCGCCTCAGTTTCTTAGTTACCATATTAAAAACAAATTAAAAAATTGTCTGAAAATTAATTTTTCCCAAAATAATTAGCAGGGAAGGAGTTAAATAATTTGCTTTCTTATTTTCTATCAAATACTCTGGTCAAGAGAATTTTATTATATTCCTATAGTTATTTTGAGGGAAGAAATTTTCAGCAACATAACTATTATATAATAAGTCCTGCCTTGCAGATGAGATAGTTGTATATTTTACACCAGTGTCAGAAGTCACTTTTCAAGTTCAGATAAACATACCTGGAAACTGGATTCTGATTTTCTAAGCTGCTTAATTCCCATTAAACTTGTATAAAAAAATTAAAAAAAAGCAACACATGCCAGGATGTTTAATCCCTTCCCAAGCATAGATATATATATACATTTTTTTTTCAGACATGGATGAATAAACATGTCCAAAATATAACATTCAAAAACCAGCTACAGACACATTAATCTTGATTCTTTTTATGCCCTTCTGAGCTTGAAATGAGTCCAATTTTCAACTTGTACATCTGGTATGGGTGTTAGCCACTACTCAAATACTTCAAAGTACCTCAGTTCCTTAGTAATTATATTAAAAACAACTAAAAAAGGTTTTTTCTAAAATAATTGGTGGGGAAGCAGTTAAACAACTGGAACGTTAAATGTAACTGTTAGCTAGTCAGATTTAATATCATGAAAGCCAATTTAATCGTAATAATAAAATGTCTTTGCTTTTGAAGAATAATTCTTCTGAATTAGAATATGAACTTTCTTTGTACAAACCAAATAAAATGTACCCAGCCCTCTTTATACATCGAACTTGATTCTTTTTATGTGCTTCTAAGCTTGAAATGGCTTCAATTGTCAACTCATATGCCTGGTTGAGGTGTTACCCACTGCTCGGTTATTTCAGGGTGTTTCAGTTTCTTAGTTACAATATTAAAAACAAATAAAACAAAGATGAAACGTTTTTCCCTAAATATTTGGCAGGGAAGGAGTTATGGGATAGTTTATAAAGATAGTGAGGAAAGATAATGGTTAGCTCTAGACTCGTACAGATTAATATTGTAATGATCAAGGAAACGTCCTCTTGGAAGTTTGTTACAGAAAGCTGTTGTTCATTAGAAGAAGCAGATTGAGTGGAACTTACTTCTCACTGATGGAATATGGAGGGAATGTGGATGGTTTGATATGTAAGTGACATGGCGGGTCCTAGTCCTGAAAGAATCAAGAAATAGAGATTATCTAAGCACTAAGTAGAAATGATGGTCATTATTGAAAGAGTCTGTCAAGTTTTTGATAAGAATGGTGCTGGCAGGATGGCCTTCTTCACAAGTAGAGGGGTTAAAGGGTTACAGTGTTTCTGGTTGATTTTTGATTTGATTCTATCTTTCTTATCAAATTGTGTCATGAAATTTGTCACTCTTTCTGAATCTTTCTGAATAGCCACTCTTTCTGATCTTTTTGCATTAATGTAGATCTACCAGAGATCCATACTTACATCTACCTTGATTTGTTTTACTATAAGATAAAACTACACTACTGGCCAGAATTTTTAGGCAACCCCAGTGTTTTAAAAAAATATTATGTATTTCTTAGTATTTTTTAGTATTTATTGCTAAGTGAATAATGTTAAATGAAAATAGAATGGTCCATTTGTTAGTACTGCACAATAACATGTGCATCAAGTGGATTTATAAATATTTAATAATTACCTATATAGCAGTTTCATCAATGAAAGAATGAACAAAAATTAGGGTGATTCAGACAAGTCCATCTTTGCTTCCTTGCCTTGTAAAATTTTGTGAAGTAATAATAACAAAAGAACCATTCTATTTTCATTTGAATTATCCACTTGGCAATAAATACTAAAAATAGTATGAAATACATCATTTCTTTTAAAAAATTAGGATGGCCAGTAGTGTACATCCAGCAATAAGGCCTCCGAGCAGAAGGTTGATGGCTTTGAAGAGGGCGGAACCACCTTTTAATTGTTGTTGTTTCTAGGTCCACTTTGACTCAGGTGGTAGCACCTGTTAGAGTCCCAGCTATAGGCAAATAGTGAACTTCCACAAGCAAAAATCAAAACGTAAATAAACTATAAAAATATATTCTTATAGTAAAATGACCTTCCTGGTATTCAGAGTTCATGACTATTTATTATTGTCATAACTGTAAATCTTATAAGTTTGATAAAATAAAGTTGGCAGCCAAAATTGAAAATGACCTTCAATCTGTTGTTAACTGAGGTAAAATAATGGCTTGTTAATTTTAATGTCTCCAAAATTAAACTCCTTTATTCCCCATTTTAGTCAGTCAGTTAAGTGCCATATGTGATACACACTTGGGCAATCATGTCTTTTTTGATTACTGACTGACTAGGCAGAAGATTTTCCCACAGTAGGTTGCCATTTCTTTCTACTGTAGAATGGTTGCCAATTAAGGCTATAGAACCTAGTCTGCCTTGCTAAAAGATCTGAGCGTAAATAACAGTTCTCCTTTTGCAGAATGTTTCTTCTCTATTTGCTGTGTCCCTTCAGGATGTAGGTGATCAAGGCTCTCCACAATTTCCTGATCTTCCTAGCTCTCAATAAATTTTGTCCTTTTTTATTTCTCCTAAAACTTTGTTCCACCATCCATTTACTCAAGCTCACTAAGTAAGTTATGGGTTACTTTCCTATTTCCCTCTTGGTTTGTATCTGTCTATTAAGTGTCAAAATTTCCAAACCCTCTTTCCTCATTCTGTGTTCGAGGAATTTCAGCTGTTTCTTCCTGATATTAAGTATAAGTTTCCTATTTGTTTCCATTTTCTTTAAAACTTTGTCAATACTCATATTTTGATCTCTCAGCATCATTCTGTAGAATTGCATTTCTGTTGCTTCAAGCCAGTTCTCCATCTGTAAGGATATTGTCTAGCATTCAATGCTATGTAGGAGGAATGATATCACATAACAGTTCAGTATTCTTTTCTTTGTTTCTAACAAAATTTTCCTGTTTCTTAATACACTGCTTAGCTTTTAGAATGCATCTTTTGCTATCCCAATGTGTCTTTGGATTTCAGTGCCACACTTGTGTGACACTGAAATCCAAAGACACATTGGTGTAGCCAAAAATGCATTCCAAAAGCTAAGAAAACTGTTCAAATACTTCCAAGGTTTTTAAATTGTTTGTACTTGTTTGAATTAAGTATCTCCAATTTGTAATTTGCATTTTGGACTCATCCCTTTGTCTTCTTGCAGTTGATGTTTAGTTCATTCTTTTTGCTTTTCTTCACAACATTCTGTAGGAATTTTGTAGTTTTCTTGACATTTCTGCTATCAACACTGTGCCAAGCTGCAAATCTTATATTGTTAAGATTGTGGTTATTGTAGTATATCCAATTTGTAATTTGCAGGTTGGTCTCTTCTTTTTGTTAACAACCACACATTTCGTCTTTTAACAGTTCAGGTGTTATTTCAATGATGGTCTTATAACTGCAAGCCAAAGTTATTTACCCGGGTAATTTGTAGAGAAAGTGCTTAACAGAGAGAAGAACCAGCAATGAACCAGAATCCTTCTGGGCAGAGAGAGAGAGAGAGCTATCATTAAAACCGATACGCTCTGACCAACTGAGCTACAAAAATTAATCAGGCAAGGTCAAACTGTACCTTTAAGCAAAACTTTTCTCATCATATATCTCCCATATATATGTCTATAACACATTACATATAATATATAATATATTTAAAAGTGAATTTATTTATTTGATTTTAGGTTTCATTTCATTTCATTAATTTAATTAAAAAAGATAAACTTTTGCATTAGTTTTATATATAAAAGAGCTCTCTGGCAGCATTTGAATGTCTGGGCAGAGAGAGCTATTGTTAAATTCAATTCACTCTGACCAACTGATCTACAAAAGAACAGTTAGCCAGACAAGGCTAAACTGTACGTTTTCCCATCATAGATCACCCATATATATATGTATATAATACATTATAATATATAATATATTATAATATATAATATATTTAAAACTTGGGCTCTTCCTTTTGCTAACAACTACACAGTTTTCTTACAGTTCAGGTGTTATTTAGATGATGGTCTTATAATTGCAAGCCAAAGTTATTTACCTGGGTAATTTGTAAAGAAAGTGCTTAACAGAGAGAAGGGAGAGAAAAGTTTGATCAAATAAGGCAAAACTATCATTATGTCCACAAAAACAAAATTCAAATCACCTGAGCATCTTGTAGAGAGAGAGTAATTTTGCCAATTGGAGAGAGAGCCAGGTGTTTGCTTCAAATATGGCTAAACTATAATTGTGCCCTATGAAAACAAAATATTAATCAATAATGTTGCAATTCACAGCTTATGCAGATCATTATTATTTCAATTCCATATTTTCATTGCAAGTTCAATTAAATATTGATCAATCAAAATTTGATTAGTGAGCAAAATTAATAATGGTTTCAGAATTGCTTGATAAATCAGCTGATAGCAACAAAAAAGAATGATAAACTATGAAAACTTAATGTAAATAAAAAAGAAAAATTGAATATAATGTTTCAAGTATTATCTTACAAGTAATTAGAATTTCATGAAGAAAATCTTGACAAGAAAAACCTGCAAAATTGCAATGGGTTTATTTTTCAGGATGAAAGAAGAAAATAAAAGAAATAAACAGATTAATTCACAACTATCAACAAAATGATTATCTCAGAAGATAATTCATCATTTTTAGTCTTATTCTATAATATAAAACACATTAGGATGTTATATATACTGACGTTCGAAAAGTAATTACATATCTCACTAGTATGAATTATGAATTAATCAGCCAATTCAGAATCAAAGAAGAATGGTTGGAAACTTTTTTGATTTTTTTTAATGGTATCACCTCATACAAGGCAGTAAAGCTACTAAGACATAAGGGGTTACAGGTTGTAGAAGAATTAGAGGCAGAAACATTAATAATGAGTGGGGAGGGGTATAATTATAGACAAATGAAAATCCTAAGTAAAGTAGTAAAGCCACTAAGACACAAGGGATTACTGGATTTGAAAGAATTGGAAAATATAAACATTACTAAAGAGAGAGAAAAGTAGAAGATTAACCAGGAAGACAGATGTTAACCCCAAACAAGGCAGAAAAGCTACTAAGACACAAACGATTACTGGGTTTGAAAGAATTAGAAAATATAAACATTACTAAGGAGAGAGACAAATAGAAGATTAACCAGGAAGACAGATGTTAACCCCAAACAAGGCAGTAAAGCCACTAAGACATAAAGGGTTACTGGGTGTGAAAGAATTAGGAAGAAAAACAATAATAAGTGGGAAGAGGAAAACGTAATTGGGAGGACAGTAGTTAGTGATAGACATTGCTTTTAAAGTTTTGCAAGGAAGCAAAGAGCTGGAAGGGAGTTTCATAAATGCAAAGATAGAGAAAAAATACTGTTAACATAGAATTTATGATTACATCAAGCCAGCTCAACTGTAAATTAATGGGATCTTGATACCAGTCTAGTACTGCACTTAAATTCTAAAAGTCTAGGTACCATAGCAAATAGTTTATCTGAACAATTACCATAAAAGTATTTATAGAAAAGGCACAGTGAAGCAACAGAGGTGGTGGAAAAGTGACTGAAGCATCTTATTCTTTATAACTTTTTTCTGTTTAATATTTTTGATACAGCTTTCAATATTTAAATTCTGATGATATTTTAGATCATTTTTGTCAATCAAACTTTGCTTATCACTTATCATTTTATTTCAGAATTGATTATCAGAACTAATTATAAATAATCAATTTTTGTTGTTTTTTAATCAATTTCATGAAATATATTTTCTTTTTAATATTTTTGAATGTAATTTTCAGCATTAAACTTATATGAGATTAATAGCTATGCCTAGAAAAATCATGAATTACATGGAAAAATGCGTACATGAAAAGTAATATTCTTAAGATTATATTAAACCTGAAAAAGAACAGGACGAGTTATTAAACCTGGAAAAGAGCAGGACGAGTTATTAAACCTGGAAAAGTAAAGAACAAGATATTCTAGCGAAGTAAAAAATAAGAAATTTCTTACTTAAAATATTGCATTCAAATTTTATTTTTAACTGCAATATTTTAAGAAATTTCTTAATTTTTACTTCACTAAAATATTTTGTTCTGTTCTTTTCAAGGTTTAATATAAACTTAAGAATATTACTTTTCATGCACACATTTTTCCATGTCATATAATATATATATATAACATATTATGCTATAAGATAATATATTATAATATATAATATATTTAAAAGTGCATTTATTTACTTGAATTTAAATTTCATTTCATTAACAGTATTTTAAAAAATAAACTTTTCATTAGTTTTATTGAAAAAGGGCTTTTAAAAAGCATAAAAACTATGAGTGTAATTCATTTGTTTGCAAAGGAAATCATAAAAAAGCATTAACATGAGAAAAATATTGAATTAATTAGATCTCAGCAGGATAAAAAATGGCTGCATCATTCGTTTTTAAAAAAAGAAAGAAAAGAGGAGTCAGGAAGGAAGAAGCAAAAAAAAGAAGGAAGAGAGAATACTTAAAAAAAGAACTGTAAATATCAGGGTTGTCTAATTTACACTAATTTACTTTTAATTTTATTAAAATTTTTTAAATTTTAATTTACACTAGCATGTCTCCTTAACTTTAAACAAACAAAAAAAAAATGGCCAAATGATAATGTTGAATCTTTACATTCCTTTAGCAAAACCCAAGAAAGAAATTTTTTCATTTGAAAAAAATACTATAAGATATATTAAAAATAAGCATCTTTTCTGAATTTAATGAGGGCTGATAAAATTTATGACATGAAAGTTGGAGTGCTGTGTGTGAAAAGACAAAAACAAAAAACAAAAAACAAAAATGTAAGCAAATACACACACACACACACACACATTTTTAATCTGCTCAAATTAAGTTTTCTTTTTTCTTTCTTCATACACTTGATCAGGGAACTTTAGAAATTTTCAAGTGAAACTTGGAAATTTCTTGATCCCTGGATCTCATTATCAAATCTAAATACAACCAGTATTTGAATAACTCATATGTCTATGTAGAATGCTGTGACTTAACATTAATACTGAAGAAATATTTTTTTTACTAAGGAGATGAATATGATGAGAAAAAAACAAGCTCATTTATTTCAACAAAACACAGTTAAAAGTGATGTTGCCTTGACATATTTGGAGAGGATAATAGAATAATCAAGAAATTATACTAACAGCAAACCACCTGTATACAGACAGGTAATGAATTCAGCAGAAATATAAAAATCAAAAGGGGTGTAAGATAAGGTTGCAGTGTCAGATTTACATATAAGTTTAGAAGTCTCAAAATTTAGGGGATCTCCAACCAAGGGGTATAATATTTTTAAAAATGTCAGAGGCATTTCCTAACACACCACTCAATAAAAAATGGGTCCCACGCTCTTTCTGATGTACATTGATGATCTCCCCGATGCCATTAGATCCCAGGTAGGCATGTACGCTGATGACACCATAATCTACTCTCGCCTCTATCAAAAACCTGGTGTGGGCGACAAAGTGAACCTCGCTGCTGAGCTTGAAAAGGACCTCCAATCTGTAGTGGCCAGGGGTAGGAAATGGCTAGTAAATTTCAATGCTTCTAAAACGAAGCTGTTATCAGCTAACCACCATAGACAATCGCATCTACCTCCCATTAGCATGGAACAGGCTTGCCTCCCAGAGAGTAAAACACTATGCCTCCTTGGTCTTACACTTTCAGTGGACCTCAAATGGAATGACTATATTGAATCCATTGCCAAATCTGCCACTATGAAAGTCGGCTCTCTGTGCAAAGTTCGGAAGTTTTTCCCACCTGAATCTATCCTGCACATATACAAATCTACCATCCGCCCATGTATTGAATACTGCTGCCATATCTGGTCGGGTGCCCCTGCTATTCTCCTTGGGCTTCTTGACAAAATACAAAGGAGAATCTGTAATGTGGTTGATACTGACTTGGCAGACCGGCTGCAACCACTCTCTCACCAGTGTGATGTGGCTTCCCTGTGCCTCTTCTACAAGTACTTTCATGGCTTCTGCTCCGATGAACTTAGATCACTGGTGCTGCCTAAGCATGAATTTGCATGAGATACTAGATTAGCAACTAGGTCCCACCCTTTTACAGTTAAACAGATAAGATGTAACTATAATTTCTACTCCAACAGCTTCTTTTCTCGTGCTTCCTGCCTGTGGAATTCCCTTCCACAAGTCTGCTTTCCCAACAGCTACAATCTCCAGGTGTTTAAATGTAGGGTCAATAGACACCTCCTCTCACACTAACTTCCAATTATTTTCAGAACACTCTCATCTACCCAACCCTCATTCTCGGTATCCTTACCCGCCTATTACCCACCCTCTGACATTTCCTATATTTAACCATTCTTCCTCCACTCTATGTAGCCCCCTGCGCAGTAGTGGCAGTGAAATGCCTTGCTCGGGGTGAAACGCTTATAAAAAAAAAAATAAAATCCCAGGTCTAACTAATAAAACAACTTTTAGGCAAAATTCAACTTTATTCATCAACATAGTTTTCTTCTAGGGTGATGCATGGCTTTCTGATGGGAAAAATACTGTTCAAGCAAAGCAATGGCTTGATAAGTGTTATTCAAACTTTGCTCCATCAGAAACAAAGGTTAAGAGGTGGTATGCTGACTTTAAATGCAGTCATACAGATACAAATGATGCTGAATGCTCAGGTTGCCCAAAAGCAATTTGAAAAAGCCATCATCATCCTTGGCTTCACTCAAATTGTTTAATTTAACACTTTTCCATTTTCCTCTAATCGTGAGAATGGAGGGGGATTCATTAGTGGATTAGCCTAAGGCCTCTCTTCATCTAAATCTGGCCCAACCATGACATGTCTTCTCATAAGACTTATTCAACTTATACAGTGAGCAAATTCTAAGAAAATTAGAAATCCTACCAGGATTCATTTTTTGTTGCCACAATCTTAACAACAAAATATATGCAGGTGATACAACTTAGATAGCAGATACAGAAAGAAATCTACAAAATTCCAACAAAAACTAGAGAAAGAAAGCTAAAAAGAGGACTAAACATCAACTACAAGAAGATAAAATGCATTGTTATCAGCAAAAGGATGAGCCCAAAATTACAAAATCGGAGGTGCTAAATTCAAGCAAACAACTTAAATATTTGGTGTTTTAACAGAGGGCAAAAAGAGTGACACTGAAATCTAAAGACACATTGGGATAGCCAGAGATCAATTCCAAAAGCTAAGCAGAACCCCTCCCTGAATGACTTCCACCGTTTTGTGTCCGTCATTTACAGTACTTGCCATGCTTGGCAATGTGGGTTGATGACGCCTATTTAAACCATATCCTGTTACATGTGTAGGTGGCTGTTGGCTCATTGGAGCCCTTCCACCCCTTCCAGGTTCTTTTATTGGTCTTGTAAGGTGCCCACACTACCCTCCTCACTGAGTTGCACCCAGCAAAGATGCTGGTTTAGTCACTAATGACATGACCCAATATATTAAAGTAAAAGAAAAATTGTTGATGGAACAAACAGACAAAACCTAAAACTCTTATCTATATAGAGCCTTGAACAAAAATGACAATACTTAAAAATGAAAAAAGGCAAAACTACCTACTCATTAAAGTGCTCAAAAATTGGATTGCCTAGACCAGAAAACTTGAACACCTTGAACGTTCAAATCATCTAAAGATCATGTGAGCATGAAACTTGGGTTACAACTAGGACCATATATATATATATATATATATATATATATATATATATATACTACTGGCCATAATTATTAGGCCACCCCAGTTGAAAAAAAAATTAATGTATTTCAATCTATTTTTAGTATTAATTGTCAAGTGAATAATTCTAAATGAAAATTGAATGGTTATTTTGTTAATACTTCACAATAACATGTGCATCAAATTAATTGTTCTGGTGTCCAGTTTTTGTGCTCTCTTCCCCATGCTAGTCTCTTCTTCTTATTGGCTGGCCAAAGCAAAGGCTTCCTGGCTGGCTTGTAAAATTTTGCAAAATAATAATAACAAAAGAACCATTCTATTTTTATTTAGAATTATCCACTTTGCAATAAATACTAAAAATTGTATGAAATAAATCATTTAAAAAAAAATAAAACTGGGGTGGTCTAATAGTTATGGCCGGGAGTATAAATATATATATATATAACCAAATGTGTAAGAATGAAGAAAATAATTGCAATATTCAAAACATTGCCATCACTGTTAACTACCTGATTGTTCTTTCAATGTTGAAACAAAATGTACAATTTTGTAGTAGTTTGTAGTTTGCACATGTTCTAACGTAATAGCTAATAATAAATATATATGTGCGTTGTGGTACAGTGGATATTGGCTCGGAACGATAAATTGGGGAGCCGAGTTCAAATTCCATCCAAATTCATTGCATTCACTTACGCGCAAATACCCTTGGAAAAGGTATTAATCCATCTCTTCCCTCCAGTTATGGGTTAAATAACAGGACAGATCGGGTTCTATAGCCTTGGTCGGCAACCAGTCTACCGCAGAAAGCAATGGCAACCTACTGCGGGATAATCTTCTGCCCAGTTAGTCATGTCTCTGTCGAGACATGATCGCCCGGGTGTGTGTCACATATGGCACTTAACTGACTGATATATATATATATATATATATAATAATATATATATATTAATCTTCTCAGTTCAATATATTAGTTTTTAAACTATTTAGAACTAACTTATACCATTAATTGGAAAGGAAAATTTTAGAATACTATAGATTTATTGGTTTGTTCGCATGACAACTGAACAACGAAAACAATGCGCTATTATATTTTACAGGAAGCATACAATGAAGACAGTAATAGCTGTTCTGAGAAAACATCTTTTTAATCAATTGGAATTAAATTAACAAACAAAAAAGTGAAATTTGTATTTTTGTAGCAGTGATGGTGTTGAAGAATACACGAACATATTCAGATTTCCTGTTTCTTGAGTTTTAATTTATTTCTTATGGCAAACAAATGTTTTCATTTGCCACATGAATATTCATCCAAATTAACACAAATAGACACTTTTTGGAACATATATACTTCTACATTATATGTTGGTTTATATATATATATATATATATATATATATGTATATGCTTATTATATATATATATATATATATATATGTTTTTGACCTTACAGCATGATGAGGCCAATATTGTTGAAACCTGGGTAGCAAGTAAATGGTGAGCATTTTGTTTTTTAATATATATATATATATATATATATATATATATATATATATACTACTGGGCATAATTATTAGGCCACCCCAGTGTTTTAAAAAAATTATGTATTTCATATTATTTTTTAGTATTTATTGCCAAATGAATAATTGTAAATGAAAATAGAATGGTTCTTTTGTTAATACTTCACAATAACATGTGTAGCAAATGAATTTATAAATATTTAATAAATACCTATTTTGCAGTTTCATCAATAAAAGAATGAAGAAAATTTAGAGTGATTTGGACAAGTTCAGCTTTGCTTTCTTGCCTTGTAAAATTTTGCAAAGTAAAAATAACAAAATAACCATTCTATTTTCATTTGAATTATCTACTTGACAATAAATTCTAAAAATAGTATGAAATACATCATTTCTTCTAAAAAACTGGGATGGCCTAATAATTATGGCCAGTAGTATATATATATATATATATATATATATATATGAAAATTAGGACTCAAAAATATATATCAGACTAATAGTAGAATAGTAGTTAAGCAAATGACAAATTGGAAAGGCATCTCAGTGACAGGTTTTCTTCCAAGAAGGAACTTTTTCAGACTAATAATAGTGTAATTTATTACCTTGAATGGCGAAAGTAATTGACAGATACATCTAGCCATAGGTAAGGTCAACAAAGGACAAAGGTGGTTGACAAATATATCCAACCATAGATGATGTCAACAAATTGCAACAAAAATAAACAAGCAACATCTAGCTCGAAAAGCAGTGGATCACTGAGTGTAATTGACAGATGCATCCAGGCATAGATAGTCAACAAATTGACAACCTGAGAAAGAAAAAATGCATGAGAGCTTTAATATTATATAAAATCTAGAATTTTTGGCTGAAGAGACAGAGAACTCCCGCTGGCTTCCAACTCTAAATGGCCTCTTTGTGTATGTGACTCTCTTCAGCTGTTCTCCTGCATTATATAAGCGTCACTTACAAAGAATAAAAATATAAGATATATATTTTTATAGATACACTAGCAGTATATCCTGGTGTTGCTCAGGTGTAAAGAAAGCTTTAAAAATAATCCATGGTCCTGGAGCTCAGACTCAGCCTAAAGAATATTTGTGTGAATTTTGGTGAGAATCGGATAAAAATTGTGGATTTGTATAAAGGACATACAGACAGATAAACAGACACACACACAAACATCTTGCCTTATATATATATATATATATTATCGATTTTCGGCACTATTGTAAGAACTGCAACCTTGACACTTCTGAATATTGTTTCTTATGTCTTTGTCTATGAGTGTATCAAATTTGATTAAAATCAGACCACTCCTTCTATAACCTGATTTTTTAGATTATCGATTTTCAATATTTATTGGGGGTACCTCAACACAAAACCTAGCTAAGAACACTCGCAGACAATTAGAGTACAACTGTGTAAATTTTCAAGAAAATCAGTTCAGCCATTTTGGAGTCTATATGTAACAGACACACACACACAGACACACACTCACACACACATACACACACACAGATACACACACACAGACAAAGTTCCATTTATAAATAAGTCTGTAAAGATTCAGTGGCAGCATATAACAATTGTTTTATTTATATATACAGGGTATGATGAACAAACTGTTGTTTAAATTACACAAAAATGAAAACAAAACTTACATCTCATTTCAACAGATACCAAAATTACATAAAAATATTTTGAAATAATAAATAGTAAATTTATTTCATAAAATCCCCATTAGCTTTCATCATGGCCTCCACATGATTTTGGAATCTCTTTGAGACAGTCTTCTTGCTTAAGTTAGTGAATGCTGCCATAATTCTTGCCTTCAGTTCATATTTGGTGTAACAAGAAGTTTTGTTGTTCTCTTCCTCAACTCCACCTAACAAATCATAATCATAAGGGGGGTTGCAGTCTGGTGGTTAGTTTTAAGGTGTGTTCTGATAACAGAAATTGTCTGACAGCCATGTCTGAGTTTTCCTGCTTGTGTAACATGGTGCAGAGAACTGCTGCTGAACATAGGGTCTTCCAGCAGTCTCCCTCTAGACCCAGGCAACACTACCATATCAAGGGATTTGATATAGACCTCTATATTTGAATTTGAAGTCCTCTGGAAAGACGAATGGAGGCATCAATAGTGATCATTTTAAAAACCTTAGACATCCAACTCTTTCCAAACCCTTTGTACTCTACTCTGATTGACACCCAAACTTTCTGAAATGTTCATATTGGAGCTTCCAACACAGATGCCATGCAGTACAACATGGTGTTTCCAAATTTTTTAAGAAAGGAATTGTGTCATGGTGCTCATTTTCTCACAAATGGAGCCCAGCTGACCCTACTATACTACACAGTTGACAAAATCAAAAGCAAACAACGTGTATGCACAAAATTAAAAATGTAAGATATATATTTGTTACCAGACTATATCTATCTATCTATCTATCTATCTATCTATCTATATATATATATATATATATATAGATCTAAAGTTATTGATCCATGGTTTACAGGAACCCTTAATAAAAATTATGATTGAAAACACAAGAACTCTATATAAATCACAACATCTTGCTATTCAAGAGGCACTATCAATCAAACATTTCTCTCCTACAATCAACCTTAAATAATTGGAAATGAAATATTGAAAGATTTTTAAAATAGAAAGATGTTCATGCAAATTGCACATGATCCATGAGAGCTTGGAATTTATGCTCTCTTTTCAAAAATAAAACAAAATAAATTACAACTTAAGAGTCAAAACATGAGAAAGAATAGCAACAGCAGAGATTTAAACACCCTTGAAAATGGCTATAGACATGGCTGAAAGCGATTGTGACAATAAAACTTATGGACAGCTTTTATATTTCTTATCTCCAACAAAATGTTAGGATGTAGGAAAAACTTAATAAAAACCAAATTAAATTTTCCTTGTCAGTTATTTTTAATGACAGATGTTTGAAAAAAAGGTTGCTGCCAAGTATATATATATATATAAATATATTAAAATCCAGAAGGAAGTGGCTTTATTGTAAAATCCCAAAAGAGATCCTATTAATATTAATTATTGAAAAATTAAATATTAAAACTGATCCAGCCAGAAAGCATGATGTAAATAAGATTATTTATTTCCAAAGCCAATATATATATTTGTTGCATATAAAAAAATTCAGAATTGGGATTGAATGATTATTCCTGAAAGCAAAAACTGCTTCATCCGTGATCCATTCGATATAATAGAAAATTCAAAAATTCATTTGAATGTGTTCTGTTGTTAAGGAAAGGAAAAAGTGTAAGCAAATGAAGAAGAAAAGAAAGAAAGGAGGAAAAAAAAGAAGGAAGAAGCCGAAAGGGAGAAAGAAGAATTGGAGAAAAACTGTATTTTGGTGAAGAAAGAGTAGGAAGGAGATTGCTACTGTCTTCTTCTTCTTCTTCTTCTTCTTCTTCTTCTTCTTCTTCTTCTTCTTCTATGTGCCATGTTTCTTCAGGACATAGGCAGTCATGGCTTTCTACGTCTCCCTATCCCTGGTGGCTCTCAGCACGCTTTCTCCTATTACCCCACCCAAACTCTGCTCTGCCATCCATCTGCTCAGGCCCTTCAAATATGTTATCCCCTGATTTCCCCCATCTCTCTTTCCCTCTATCTGACCTGTGAGTATCAGATTCTCCAAGCTTTCCTTCCTCATCACATATCCCAGGAACCTCAAATGTGTTTTCCTGATGCTCAATATAAATTTCCTTTTTGTTTCTATCCTTTCTAAAACCTCCTCATTGCTCACATGTTCAATTCATGATATCCACAGCATCCTTCCGTAGAACCATATTTCAGTTGCTTCAATTTTTTCCTTCATCTTTGATGATATTGTCCAGCATTCACTGTCATATTGAAGAATAGACATCACATAGCAATCCAGTACTCTCTTCTTTGTTTCTAGCAAAATTTTTCTGTCTTTTAATACTCTTCTCAGCTTCTGGAATCCATCCTTGGGTATTCCAGTTTGTCTTTGGATCTCAGTGTCGCACTTTCTGTCTTTCGTTAGAACACTTCTCAAGCACTTAAATTTTTGTACTTGCTTGATTTAATATCTCCAACCTGTAATTGGCATTTTGGACTCCTCCGTTTGCTGATAACCATACATTCAGTTTTCTTGTAGTCTATTTGTCATCCTTTCTTTTGACTTTTTTATATAAAGAAACAAACAAGAGTGTGAGTGGGTCATAAATCTGGAAGTAGAACTTGCAGAGATAAATAAAAAGTGTGTCAAAAGAAAGAAAAAGGAAGGCAGGGACAAAGAAGTTAATAAAAAAACAGAAGTTGAAAGCGAGAAAGAAAAACATTTAAAATATCCAGAACAAGAAACACACAGGTTGAGAGGAGTTGTGAGATATAGATCAGTCAGTCAGTTAAGTGCTGTAAGTGATACACGCTTTGGGCGATCATGTCTCGAAAGAGACATGACTGAATGGGCAGAAGATTATCCTGCAGTAGGTTGCTTTTGGGTATGGGGGAAAAAGGAGACCTATTTTTGTGTCTTTTTTCTTTCTGGCACAACAGAATCACAAAGAACTTTACTAAATAACAGAAACCACATCACTTGAACACTTACAACAGCAACAACAAAAGTGAGTAACATATATTCAGTTAGATAAGTGCCATATGTGATACATGCTTGGGCGATCAAGTCTCAAAATGACATGACTGACTGGGCAGAAGATTATCCTGCAGTAGGTTGTCATTGCTTTCTGCAGTAGACTGGTTGCCAGCCAAGGCTACAGAACCCAATTTGTTCTATTATTTAACCCATAATTGTAGGGAAGAGACAGATTAATGCCTTTCCAAAGTGTATTTGTGCGTAAGTAAATGCCATGAATTCGACTGGAATTTGAACTCAGCTCTCTGATTTGTCATTCCGAGTCAATATCCATTGCACCACAATGCACGTCCAAGATATAGATAGATTCACTGAAAGGTAAAGAAAAGATGGCGATCTTTGATCGCTAATTTCCAGTTTTGTAAAGATTTTTTTAACCATTTCAAACCAAACCAAAATCCAAGGGCAGACAATTGATAATCAAAATAACATTTAAAAAATAACTTCAGGAAAAAGGAAGAGACAAGAAGGATGTAAAGAGAAAAGAAAAATAAAGATAAACTAATGTAAAATAATTAATCTAAAGAAAGGCAAATTAATTTAAAGGGAAAATTACCTTTTCCTTTCCTTTACCTTTTTGTGAATCTATTTCTCTCAACTCCGTGCAACCTGTACCTTCCCTTGTCCGGATATCTTATACATCTTTTCTTCCTCCTTTTTGTCTTCTTTCTCCTTTTTATTTTCTCCTTCTCCGCTTTCCTTTTTTATTTAGATATTCACTTTCCTTTCCTTAACAAATGAGTTTTCAAATTTTCCATTATATCAAATGGATTGCTAATGAAGCAGGTTCCCAATTCCAAATTTTATATATTTCAAATATATGCACCGTAATGGGGGCGCTAGAGGGTGTCATCAGTGATGTCATCGCGAGGATCACTAGGGGGTTTCGGGTCTTTCAACATCATACCCCCCTCACCGCGCCGACCCGACCAGAGATGATCAGTTTCTGGCCCACCCTCGATAAGTGCTTTCAGACACTGGAAAATTACGTTTAGGCCCAGTACAAAACCTTACAAATGCTTCTGATTGGTGACAGTCAGAGCCACTTTCCATTTAGAGGCAAACTGTACATGAGCTTGTCCGAAATGGGCTCATGTACGGTTCGCCTCTATATATATATATATATATATATATAAGGATGTGGTGTAGATATAGAAGAATCCAAAGGAGTATCCTGTACATGCAGTGGTAGGATAACTCTCTAAGAGAGCTCTAAATATATATGTATATAAATACATATAGAGCAAATATAAGAAAAAATTAGGTAGACATGTTATTTCATGGTAAATTGGAAGTATAGGCCTATTTCAGGTGAACTATCATCAGCTTCTGTCTTTATTGTACAGAACATTTTACACAAATGAAATTCACAAAGACCTAAAAAAAAAAATGGAATAAAAATAAAGATTGCTCCCTTAAAAAAGAAAATTTAAGAAAAATACATCATTACATCAGTTTGGTGAATATACACACATATTCATACATAAGCATATCGTAATTTTGTTATTACAATAGTTTATAAAACCATTATATCACTACATAAAAAAAATTTATGTTCTTCTTTAGGTGATATTTAAAAAGAAAATTTAACATATCACCTGAAGAAGAACAGTATTCTTCTGAAAGATGGAAATTTTTCTGTAGTGATATAATGCTTTTATAAAGCATTGTAATAACAAAATTAGAATATTAAGCTCTACTCTGCATTGAGCACTTTTTATAAAAGCAAATGCTTGAACAATGCATTTTAATCTACGTGTACTTCCAGTTTTTTATAATATATGTGTGTATGTGTGTGTGTCTGTGTGTACATAAAAAACACTCCAAAACCTTAGTATATAATCATTTTTACACACATACATGTCAGTAAATGACTAAATCCACAGCTAAGTTAGGTAAAAATCATTTATTCACACAATAAATATTGTTTTTCCAGCTACATCCTTTGCTTTATTAATATGCTTCAGTAATAAATATTATTTGCATTGACTGAACATTATACAGTGAATATTATTTCAGATGAAAATTCAGCAAATGACTTCACATTGACTTCAGAAACATGCACACACACACACACACACACACACACACACACACACACACACACACACACACATATATAACACTGTGTGTATAGAAATTAACATTGCAAAGGGACTAGCAGTTTCATGCCTTAGGCAATCATCAAATCTTTTGGTACATTGTGCATGCTTTAAAGATTAGAGTTAGATTTCTGTTTCCTCTGTTTCCATGAGCGTTCCAGTTGCTCTACAAGCTACTAGAGAGGGTGCTTTTGAGTATGGGGGAAAGAGGAGACCAATTTTTGTGTCTTTTTTCTTTCTGGCACTACAGAATCACAAAGAACTTTACCAAATAACAGAAACCACATCACTTGAACACTTACAACAGCAACAACAAAAGTGAGTAACATATATTCAGTTAGTTAAGTGCCATACATGATACATGCTTGGGCGATGAAGTCTCATAAAGGCATGACTGGTTGGGCAGAAAATTATCCCGCAGTAGGTTGCCATTACTTTCTGTAGTAGACTGGTTGCCAGATAAGGCTATAGAACACAATCTTTCCTATTATTTGACCTATAACTGAAAGGAAGAGATGGATTAATACATTTCCCAAGGGTGTTTGTGCGTAAGTGAATATGAGGAATTTAACTGGAATTCGAAAAATGGAAAATCATGATATACTCTTGATGTTGATATTCTACACTTAAACAAAAGGCTAGAAAAGAAACTCCAGTCAGTACTAGAAAAAGCTATAACAGTTTGTAGATTTGAGAAAAAGATTGAGAAAAAGATTTTATAGATTTCATCTGACATTCATACTAACATTTCGCTCAATAAATACCAAATATTTCCCACATGGAAAAGGCAATCCTCACCCTTCTTCTACATATTCCATGTGCTGTGTCTGTTTATGAAATAGACAATCATAGCTCTCCACAATTTCCTGTCCTTTGTAGCTCTTAGTAAATTTTGTCATTTTACTTTCTCTCCTCATCTACTCTGCCAATGATTTACACAATTTTCTGTGTCATGTTACTTCAGAATGTTGGTAATCATGGATCTCCACAATTTCCTGTTTTTTGTAGCTCTTAATAAATTTTGTTGTTTCACTGTCTCTCCTAATCTTTGTTCTGCTAACCTTTCACACAAGCGTATTCTTTTTCTATGTGTCATACTTCAGGATGTTGGTGATCATGGATCTCCACAATTTCCTGTCTGTTGTAGCTCTTAGTAAACTTTACTTTTCACTATCTTTTCTAATATTTACTCTGCCAACAATTTATACAAACTCATTCTTCTTCAGTATTTGTTTATATTTCTGAGATGAGGTAGTATTTACATTATTTGGTCTATTGTTCTCATCTTTGTTGCCATTTGTACGATGTTTCAGCTGTTGTATGCTCCAGCCTTCTTCAGATGCTAGGAATTTTTAACCAAACCCTTTATTACAATCATTAGGGTATATGATCTCCATTCCTTGCATAGTAGAGCCTCTTCTGGTAATCATGAGTTATATCCCTCTAACTCCGTAAGTTACTTATTCACCACTGCTGTAGCCTGGTACTGAACTCACAACTCTTTGGGTCAAGTCACAGGAACTACCCAAGGAATGGGGATCATATACCCCAATGATTGTAATAAAAGGTTTGGTTTGAAATTCTTAGCACCTGAAAGTCTGAGTGTACAGCGGCCTAAACATTGTACAAATGGCAACAAAGATGAGGACAATATTCCAAATAATGTAAATACTGTCATTCTTTTTCTTCTTTTTTTATGTACCTTTTCACTTCAGGATGTGGGTGATCATGTTTCGCCACAACTTCCTGTACTTTCTAGCTGTTAGTAAACTTGTCTTTTCACTATTTCTTTTAATCCCTACTCTGCTAAACAATTACACAAGTTTTGTCTACTTCTATTTTCTGTGTCTCTTAAGGACATGGGTGATCCTGACACTTCACAACTTCTTGACCTTTGTAGCCATTAGTAAAGTTTAGACTTTTGCTATCTCTCCTAATCTCTGTTCTGCCAACCATTTACATCAGCATATTTTTCTTTTTTTTTTCTATGTACAATATTTTTTCAGAACATGGGCAATCATGGCTCTCCACAATATCCTGTCCTTTGTAGGCCTTAGTAAATTTTGTCTTTTAACTATCTCTCCTCATCCCTGTTCTGCCATCCTAATGAGGTAGATTATGCCCTGTGAAAGTCAAATTTTCTTAGCCCTCTTTCTTCATTAAGGGCTCTAGAAATTTCAACTATATTTCATTGTTTCTATTTTCTCTAAAATTTTGTTATTGGTCACATGTGTACAAAAGAAACATTCCAATATCCAAGTATATATTCACTTACATATGCATACATGTATGTACAGAGATAGATCACTAAATTTATAACTAAATTACCATGGCACATCTTTCTGCAGAATCCTATTTCTCTTGCTTCATGTCTTCTCTTCATCTCTGAGCAGATTGTGCAGCATTCATTGACATATAGGAGGACTGATATTTTTTTAACAGTTAAGTACTCTTTTCTTTGTTTCTTTCCTGTTTCTAACAAGATTTTCTTGTTTCTTGATACTTGGCTTAGCTCTTGGAAGGAATCTTTCATTTATTAGTGAAAGTCCAAGGAGATGAACTGTAAAGTATTACTGAGTTCACCACAGCAGGAAAGAAACTTTTTTGGTAATGCTAGACAGATCTGATTTCCAGATTACAGTTAATTACTTTTGGGATTTCTGTACTTTACTCTTATCTTGGCATGGATAATTCAGTAATAACATGAAGAAAACATCTGTAATTCATTTAGATTTGCCCAGACTCTTTTGATAGAGAGAGACAAGTAACTACAAGAAACTACAATCTTGGTGTTATTTTTGCACTGTCGGCTTTACTCACTTCTGTCTTCTAATATTGTTATACAACTCACTTTTTTAAAACATCTCTTCATAATATAGGTGATCATCTCTTTTCACACCTTGCTTTACTTAAGTAAGTGTGAAGCAATATAACGGATGACAGGTCAGAATGAGAAATCAGAAACCTGAGTTCAAACTCAGGTTGGGTTCCTTACATTCACTTACATGCAAATGGCAAAAGGTGTGAATCCATCTCTTTCCCCATTTAACTCAAAGTAGAACTTGTACCTGGAAAAAAAATCATTGTTATTCTCAAAAATTGTTAATGCGATATGCAATTACAAAAAAAAATATTTTCATAAACCAAAATATGTTTCAGATTTAAAGAACCACAAAGGCTTGATAAGTCATAAAAAATATAATCAATTAACATGTGTTAATTTGACATGACTTCTTTGTAAAAAAAGGTAGAGTGGTTTCCTGTTACCTTCTCCATGGTTCTGATTTCAGTGTAGTCTTTCACTTATACCACCTAAAGCCAGAGAGTCTAATATATCATATTATTTTTATTTTATTTTAGTGGCAATACAATAGTAAATTCAAAGTATGATAACTTTAAAGTATTGTTACAGAATGAGTGGGCTAACCCCAAATAGCAAATCCTAGCATACAGTCAGAATTCTGATGACCCAAAATGAGTGGGGTTGGTTCCCCATGGGCATGAAATTCTAGCAGTGGTAGATTTTTTGTTTAAATCTTAATATAAGACAGTACAGTTATAACAGTAGAAAAGTGAACATGGCTCTCAGATTCCTTGGTATGATGTGGTTTCACCAAAGAGTTAGACAATACATCTCATGGTAGCTGACAAACTTGTTAATGTCTGTACTCTCTATACCATTCCTTTTCTCATTTCCTTAGAGAAATGGTGCTGCTACTATTGTCCAACACCTCTGAAATAAAGCAAGTAAAAAGAAAATAGTCCATCATTCATTCAGTCTGTGATGCAGCATTGGAGCCTGAGAAACTGCTGACAGACTTTAAGAAGCTTGAGTAGACACACAGCACAACAGTATTGTTTATCTTAACAAAGAAGCCAGAAGGAGTGCACCTTCAAAAATCTAGATGACCAGAGTTTGGTTGCTAGTCTCTCCTCTAAACTAGCTCTGACAGTTAAAAAAATGGCTGGTTACATTCACTACTGCAAAAGCAAAATTCCATCATCATTAGAAACTGAAGTTTTGCCTATTGTAATGAAATTGTCTTCTCTCAAGAGCAATCCCTCAAGAGAATATGAGAAAAGAAAACAATACTAAGGAGCGAGAACAAAAGAAGAATAATTAAGAAGACAGTAGATAACAATTAACATTGCATTTAAATTTTTGAAGATCAAAGTTAACTGGGAAATAAGAATCCAGAAGAGGGTCTCACAAGCAAGAAGTGCTAGAGAAGAAACTGTTAGCATAGAACACACAGTTACATTTGGCCGTTTCAAAGATAAAATGATGAAACCTTGCTGCCAATCTAGTATTGCATGTAAATTCGTAAAGCTGAGGTACCTTAGTAGAATGTTAATCAGAACAATTTCCATGAAAGCATTTATAGAAAAGGAAACAGTAATTCAAACATGACTGATGCTAGATCAGGACCAATAACATTGCAGATTCTTCATTGGATTTTTTCAAAATCTCTTAAATAGGAGCAGGAGCACCAGACCATATGTGGCAACAGTATTTAAAGCAAGGAAGAATGGTAGATTATAAATATGTAAGATAGATTCTGGTGAGAAAAATTGTCTAGCACAACGAGGAACCAACTTTCCTAGCAGTAGACCTAGCAATGGATTCTATATAATCTTTCCACATCATATCAGCAGAAAACATTAGCTCCAGAAGAAGCAACAAGTCACTCTCTTGGAGGTTATCATCAGCCATGTTGATGGATGATAAAACGGGTTCAGTCAATTAAGTGCCATATGTGATACATGCTTGGGCAATCATGTCTCGAAAGAGACATGACTGACTGGGCAGAAGATTATCCTGCAGTAGGTTGCCATTGCTTTCTGTGGTAGACTGGTTGCTGACCAAGGCTATAGAACCCAATATGTCCTGTTATTTAACCCATAGCTGGAAGGAATAGACAGATTAATACCTTTCCCAAGGGTATTTGTGTGTAAGTGAATGCAATGAATTCAGCTGGAATTCGAACTCGGCTCCCCAATTTCTTGTTTCGAGCTGATATCCAATGCACTACAACGCACATCCAACAAAAAAAAAGGGTTCACTCAAATTTAAAAAAAAGGAAAATTACTGACCAAGTGGAAAAATCTTTGTATGACAAATTTCGCCCTACAGCACTTCATCAGACTAAAGTAATGTTTACATTACTGTAACTACACATGTGCATAAAAGTGAAACAATGATGGCATTTTAAATTTAAGTTTTTTTAAATATATGTTAAATATATATTATCTAGTCCTGTCAATTTCACTTAATCTTTTTTAATCCCGAGATCATCTACACTAAATTTGTTTCTATGTTCATCATTTTTGTTTCTTAGCAGATCTTGGCTTATCTCAATGTGGGATACTTAATAACAAAAATGATAAAAAGATAAATGAAAATTAAAAATTTTTTAATCCCGAGATCATCTACACTAAATTTGTTTCTATGTTCATCATTTTTGTTTCTTAGCAGATCTTGGCTTATCTCAATGTGGGATACTTAATAACAAAAATGATAAAAATATAAATGAAAATTAAAAATTTTTTAATCCCGAGATCATCTACACTAAATTTGTTTCTATGTTCATCATTTTTGTTTCTTAGCAGATCTTGGCTTATCTCAATGTGGGATACTTAATAACAAAAATGATAAAAATATAAATGAAAATTAAAAATTTTTTAATCCCGAGATCATCTACACTAAATTTGTTTCTATGTTCATCATTTTTGTTTCTTAGCAGATCTTGGCTTATCTCAATGTGGGATACTTAATAACAAAAATGATAAAAATATAAATGAAAATTAAAAATTTTTTAATCCTGAGATCATCTACACTAAATTTGTTTCTATGTTCATCATTTTTGTTTCTTAGCAGATCTTGGCTTATCTCAATGTGGGATACTTAATAACAAAAATGATAAAAATATAAATGAAAATTAAAAATAAACTAAATTAAATTTTCTAGTCTATATAATCAAATACATACTTTTAAAAAATAAATATAAACAGGTAAAATTTAAACATCCACTTTTAGTTAAGTCCAAAAGCAGGGGTTGACATCCTGTCGCATGCCAAACAATTTCCACTGGTGCGATTTGTTGAATGGAAGATTAAAATTTAAAAAAGTCTTCTGCTAAACTGTTGAACATTCCTCCCTAGATCTTTCATCTGTTTGAAGAAATTACTTTTGCTTTTCTTTCAGCTTTTGATTCAACTTATTCCTGTGAGCAAAATTTCTTTCAGATGAAAGCTGTGTTAAGTTCAAAATGAAGTTGCCTAACACCTGAACATTTAGAAAATTGTGTAAAACTCAAAGTAACAAAGTATGTTTGAGATATTGAGCAACTGGCTAACAGCATGCAAAGGCAATACTCTTATTCATAGTAAAATCTTTTAAAAACTATATTTCAATTAATGCGGTTTACATAATGCTTTTATTACTGTATAAGATATGCAGTAGAACAGGTTTATTGACCTTGACTTGTATAAAAATACATGCTGAATGTTTTTGCAACACTAAGTCAGCACATAGTTAGCAAAAGGTTGCCAACCCCTGTCCTAAAAGATGAAATGTACCCAACAAAAATATTTTCCACTTTGTAATACTTCTTTCCCCTAAAATCTTCCTTCTTGTTATATGAAAATTTATAATTGTTATCCTATGTTATCTCATGTGAGCTGAAAGCTTAGAACCAGCATAATAAAAAAAATATCCAAATGTTGGACAATTTTTGTATTTATTTTCACTTGAAATTAAAGCTAAAATACAATGTTTAGAACAGCTCATGATTAAACATAATAGACAATCATTGTCTGTTATGTTTAGCAGTATATATTTAGAAAATTATCTGCTGCCTCAATACACTAAGTTTTTATATATATATATATATTTATCATAAATTATACTTTAGAACACATGCAAACTACAATCTACTACAAGATTTTACATTTTGTTTCGACATTGAAAGAACTGTGTCTCTTCAGCTAGTTAGTAATGATGATAACCATCATTACTAAATAACTGATGAGACATTATTACTACCTACCTGATGAAACATTGTTCTTTCAATGCGTTAGGGGGAAACACACCTATTCCTCAGATAATGGGCTCTCCCTCTTATATGAATAAGAGTTAACGGGAAGCTCATAGAAGTTCTTTAGACTTCTATTGCAGGTCAGTAGAACTACTAGGTAGTTGATATTAGTCGACAGTTAGCCGAATACTAAGGTGTCAGTTTTTGGTGGAAGAATCCCAAATTTTTAACATTTTGGGTGCGTTAAGTCGATTAGCAACCAACATAGCATGATTATAACCTTCAGTGCAAAAAACTACTTCACAACACAATGTCAAAACAAAATGTACAATTTTGTAGTAGATTGTAGTTTGTACATGTACTAAAGTATAATTTATAATAAATATTCATTGCTCTATTTATATATTGAGCACTGTTTTAAATTAATGTTTTGAATGTTGCAAATATTTTCTTCATTCCTTATTCATTTGTATATATATATATTATATATATATATATATATATATATATATATATATATATATATATATGATTAATACAAATAAAAAACTTGTTGCTTAGCTGATTGATGCTGTTTTGATGTATAAAAATGTATATATCATTTTTCGCCATATATTTATAACACACATATTGAAATATATATATATATATATATATACATATATATATATACACACATATATATAGATAGACATATATATATATATATATATATATATATATATATATATAAAGACACATTCATATATATATTTATATATTATGTAAAAAGATTAATGAAATAGTTTAACAATGGACATATTGAAATTATTTGTTTGAACATTATTTTTAATCAATACTCGTATTTGAGTAGATATTCTGTTTTTAATCCTGCTGAATGACACACATTTTCATAACAAAATTTATCATAAATAATCAGGCCGGTAGAAAAAAGATATACTATTTGATTAAACAGAATAGCTACTTAAATACAAGTATCGATTAAAAATAATGTTCAAACAAATAATTCCATATTTACATCTATATATATATATATATATATATATATATATATATATATTTTCTAGACATATGCTATTAAATATAAGAGACAATGAATGTCTATTATGTTTAATCATGAGCCGTTCTAAACGTCGTATTTTTGCTTTAATTTCAGTTGAAAATAAAGACAAAAATTCTCCAACATTTGGATAATTATTTATTGGTTTTCTTCTAAGCTTTCGGCTCACATGAGCCATCTTCAGAGAGGTAGTTTAAACTGAAATATTATAAAATCCACCATCACCGACGATTTTATTTTGTGTTGACATAAAACTCCGCTTGGTAACGGCAATAGTTACCAAAAATAATAAACGCAGTTCTTAAGTTTGCGATGCGGTTTTATGACGTCACACCGCGGGATAGCGCGAAATGACAACCAAAACCATCTAGTCAAATGCAATATATATATATATATGTATATAAATATGAATATGCATATATATATATGCATGTATATATAGTCTTTCAAAAATATTGGAATGGCATGACTAATTTCTTTGTTTTTTTTATTCACTGAAGACATTTTGGTTTAATATCAAAAGATGAATATAGGAAAACAGTTCAGAATTTCAGCTTTTATTTCATATTATGATGTGTTAAACAGCTTAGGGCCTACCACCATTTGCATCACATCACCCCATTTTTAGGTGAGCAAAAGTAAAGGAACAGATAGTCTTAAAGTAAATATCATTCAATATTTGACTGCATAACCCTTGCTTGCAGTAATTGAAACAAACCTGTGATCCATTGACATCAACAAACTGTATTTTTCATTTTTCATTAGTGATGCTTTTCCAGACTTTTAACACAGCCTTCTTCAGTTCTTGTTTGTTTTGGGGGATCAATTCCTTTGGTCTCTTTTTCCAGAGATGAAATGCATTATGGGTTATGATTTGGTGATTGACTTGCATAGTCTAAAACTGTCAATTTTTTCCCTGATGATGTTGCATTGGCAGTATGTTTTGGGTTATTGCCCTACTGCATAATAAACTTACATCTGATTAGTTTGGGTGTATTTCTCTGTAAATTGGCAGAAAAATGTTTCTGTAGACTTCTGAATTCATTCTGCTGCCATCATTATGTGTTGCATCATCAAAAGATATGAATGAACCTGTTTTGGAAACAGTCATGCAAGCCTAAGCCAAGATACTGCCGTCTTTTAACAAGAAACAGTCTTTCCAGGTGAAACCCAAGACTAAAACCAAAAGTAGTCATTCAGAGCTATTTAATCTTTAAACAATCAATCCAAAAGGCAGCAACTTGGCAACAAGAAACACGGGTCAGTCACGGGTTCCAATAGTTTTGCTCACAAACAAAAGGTAGTATGTCCTAAGTTGTTCAACACATCTAAATTTAAATACAAAGAAATAAAAGGTAAAATTTGGAACTCTTGTCTCATATTCATCTGTTGATCTCAAAGAAATTGGCCTTAGCATTCCAATACTTTTGGAGGGGACTGTATACTTATAACCAAAAAGACAAACAAATGAAATCCTAGTCTGAAGAGATGGGTCTATGCACCCATTGAAATGAATTATAGTTTGTAAACACTTTAGATAATCCATTAAGTTTTTTCTTTTTGATATATATATATACAGCCTTTGAGATTTGAAAAAGTAATCACTCGACCAGTGGTTGAAAGTGAGAGAAAATTTACTCGCCCCCAAATCATTTTACTCAACTGAATCCATTTTCTTAATAGTTGCCTTACATAAACATAGCGTGAATTGCTGACAGAAAACAAAAAATGAAATTTTATTTTAAATTTAGAACATGTTAGAAAGGACTTCAAAAATTTTTAAAAATAATAGCAACAAAATTTAATCTCACCTCTTAATAACAGTATGTGCATTTTGATGATAAAACTTTGTTTTTTTAAAAATTTGAACCCTTTTAACATCATGATATGCTGTTTCTTTTGGCAATTGAGTAGAGGTACCTAAATTCATAGTTTCTTTCTTCTGTTTGACTACACCCTCCATCTCATAGATGATAAAAAATAACAAATCTGATTTTCTCAACAATCTTCTATAAAAAATTACTTACTTGTATAATTTGTTTTTTCAGTGCATTGTTGAAAGAAGTATGCATATTTTTTTTTCTTTCTTTCAAATGTTCATTTTTACTTTTCATAAGTGGGGAGGAAATATAGATGTTGAGTCAAGAATAATATTTTTCCAAATGAGTTTCTAAAAATCTGTGAGCGTCTTTAACAGAAACATTTTGGCTTCACTCTGGAAGTGTTAATTAAACGAATGCTTACACTGAGTGGGATGATAAAAGCATGACAAAAGCTTGTCAATCTAAATTCCTTTTGTCATATCTTGCTTTGATGATTGTGGGATATCACTGTTTTTTGCTTAATAACAAATTTCAACATAAATCAGGCACCATACATAAGACTAAAGAGTTCAATAATGTCATTTTAAGTCATTCTAATTAACTTGTGAATCTTCAATGGCATAATTTGGGGTTGTATAAGGAACCAAATTTCCTATTTCAGTATTTGAAGGGACATGTTTGATTGCAAGATTTTTAATTGACCACGGGTGAGTAAAACAATAAATTTTAATTGCCCAATTAAGTTTTTAATCAACTGAGTCGATTGGGCAAGTGAAATTTCAAAGGCTATATATATATATATATACACACAAATATACAAAAATAAAATAAATATTGAGAGAGAGAGAGAGAGAAAGATATAAACTTGCACATAGACAAATCCATAAATGTACTCATAAATTAATATGTATTCACACACTTTCATTTACATACATGAATGCATACACACATACATATACATAATATAGGGTGAGATAGAGAGAGAAAGAGAGAGAGAGAGTTAGACATTGACTGACATATACATTTATATGCATACATATGATTGTGCACATACATAAAATGTGAAACTAATTTAGTTTTAGTTAAAATCATGCACTTTAGGTGATGTGATCAACATGCTTTCCTATTCTAGTGTTTAAACAACTCTAGAAACCTCCCAGTATTTATAATTTACTTCAAAGAATAGGATCTTTACTAACAATTTTACTTAAAAAAATCTTTAAGAATAAGGAGGAAATGTCTCACCTGTTGTTTGATGTCAGTATTTAAAACCATGTCTGATTAGAAAACCAAAAGGGAAAATTTTAAAGACTTTTTTTTCAAATTTGTTGGTCTGTGTTAACATTTTAATTCAAGTTATGAGTAAACTAAAAATAAAGAAAATACAGGAGATGATATTGTCCTTAATAAAGAGGAAAAGAAAGGCAATATGTACAGGTTAAGAAAATTTGAGCTGGTATCCATGCAAATAAATTAAATCTTCTTACTATTATACATTAACTGGTTTGAACCAGTTTTCTTGCCTTTGTTGTCTTTTGAGAGGATGCTTCCTTAACCACTACCATCTTAATCTCTTCAAGTCTATCCTATATATCTTCATGATATGCACTTGATTCTTTGCTGAGTGGTAGCACCTTTTAGGGCCCCAGCTATGAGTAAATAGTGAACTCCTACACAAAAACAAGATACTATGAAAGTATAGAAATACATTTTTATAGTAAAAATACCAGCAATACATTTTTATATAAAAAATTCTCAATAATACCTATTTATAGTAGAATGACTAACAGTGCATTTTATCTGTACTTGAAGATATACAATTATATTCAAAATATTTTGATTCTGGCATGAAATAACCTATAGAAGATGATATACCACTGAATAAAATCAACCAACAACATACTTGTTCATCCTACAGTAATGCCACTCAGTAAGCCTCCACCTAGAGTGACCATGGGACCTTGTATTAGGTGAACAACAAAAGAATCAACATTAAAAATGCTGTATTCTCCAACTCTCCTAAGGTGTCATTATCAGAATATTTCAGCCACTGTATGCTCGTTTATCTCTTGTGTACCTCTCACAAGATTTCAGCCAATGTAATCTTTAACTTTCATCAAGTGTTGTTATCACAGCATTTCAGCCTCTGTGCCTTCCAACTTTCCTAAGATGTCATTGAACAATATTTCAGTTATTGCACAAAGTTTCAGTCATTGCACCCTGTAGCTGTTCTTGTGTGTTTTATCACAATATTTAAACATTGTACAATTTATTTTTCTTTATATATTGTTAATACAGTATTTCCACCACAGCACTCTCCAACTTTCATCAGGTATTCTAACAATATTTCAGCCACAATATCTTTGAGTTTTTCTACTTGAGAACTTTGATAAAATCCCAAAAAAAGTGTCTGCAACATAATAGATCCTGACCTGGCATCTTGACTTCAGTCACTTCCCCACTGTCATAATATGGCTTTCCTCTGTCTTTGTGGGACACACTCCTGGCAGATATCCTGATGAACTATATTCTTTGGTTCTCCCAGTTCAGACCTTCACAGCTAAGACTCACCATATCATGTGCACTGAGACAAATCAGACCCCAATTCCCTTTGTTCTTCATTAGTAAGAAGCAAATAAGAGGCAAGCAGAAGTTGACTACTGATCATATGTTGCAAAACAACACAATGCAACAGGCTATTTAAGGGAAAACAAATTTATGCTCTACTTGGTAACTAGTAACAAAATGTTACTAGTTTGGTTTTGGAGGTATTGAATGTTGCAATACAGTTTCCCCCTATTTAGAATTGATCAGCTGCCAGATGCTGGTCATCTAGATTTTTGACGGTACACCCATACACTCTTGTATCACCAATATTGATATTTATTAATGATCTGAGTATGCTCTTAGACAAATTGTTAATATAAAGTAGAAAGATGATAGTTCCAAGAAGAGAGCCTTTCTGAATCTAATTGGTTGACTTTTGCATAGCATGTACATTGATTCTTTCATTCAATCTATTCATCTCTTGTCCTATATTGTTTATGAAATATTATTAAGAAAACAAAGCAATGAAATTAGTCTGAATAAATCAAAGTATAATCATAAGAAGACTTCAACTCTGGGATTCGGACAGGAAAAGACTGGTCATAATTCAATGTTATCTACAAGCTTCTTCTTCTTTTATGTGCTATGTCCTTTCAGGATGTAGGAGATCATGGCTCTCTACATCTCCCTGTCCCTGGTGGCTCTTAGCACGCTTTCTCCTGTTGCACCATGCAACCCTCGTTCCGTCATCCACCTGCTCAGGTCCTTCAAATAAGTTATCCGCTGCTTTCCTCTGTCTCTTTTTCCCTCTATCTGGCCTGTTAGTATCAGGTTCTCCAATCCCTCCTTCCTCACTACATGTCCCAGGAACTTTAGTTGTCTCTTCCTGATGCTCAGTATAATTTTCTTTTCGTCTCCATCCTTTTCAAAACCTCATCATTGCTCACATGTTCGGTCCATGATGTCCGCAGTATCCTTCTGTAGAACCACATTTCAGCTGCTTCAAGGTTTTCCTTCATCTTTGAAGATATTGTCCAACATTCACTGCTATATTGAAGAACCGACATCACATAGCAATCTAGTACTCTCCTTTTTGTTTCTAGTGAAATTGTCCTGTTTCTTAATACTTTACTCAACTTCTGGAATGCTTCTTTTGCCATGCCAATTCACCTTCCGATCTCAGTGTCGCACTATCTGTCTTCTCTTAGAACACTTCCTAGGTATTTAAATTTCTGTACCTGCTTGATTTTAGACTCCCTCACCTGTAATTTTGCTGATGACCATGCATTCGATTTTCTTGCAGTTTATTTGTAGTCCTTTCTTCTCACTCTCTTCAGAGATGTTATTAAAATCAACATTTTGAGAAACTAAGGATTGAACCAGATTCAATCCTAAAAACTATAAAATTTTGATTTTATTTACTTATGATTTTAAGAAAAATAGGACAATAGGGTGGGTTGATTTTGGAACCCTGTTACTGCACTCAGTTTGAAAATTGGGGTTCCTCATGATAAATAATAACTTAAAATATTTTTATCCAAATTATTACCGTTTTTTTGAAGAGATGATTTTAAAGATTACATTTATGGTCAAAATCGTACTATTGGAATTTCATTTCAATGATCAACAAAAACCCTATAAATTTATAATGTTCTGAAGCTTTACAAAATGTATATAGACAAGATGCATGGCACAATCACATTATAAATAAATCATTGTGACATCAAATAAGACCTTGATTAACTTCAAAGGGAAGTTATACTGACAATTTATTATGATGTAATGTTATAGAGTGCTGTAGTTTTAGTGTAATTTTCGATGAAAAATGCAAATTTAGAACATTATGTTTTATAATTTGTGCCTGACAATATTATGGTGTCATATACACTTTTATCTTTTTTTTTATTTTATTAACTATGATCTAACAAATGATCTAGAAAATCTTATTCATTGAGTAGCCATTTTTGTAATCAATTATAATTTTTTTACACTTTTTACTTATTGAATAAAAATGAGTAAAAACTTCACATATTTTGCTTGTGGTGATTCATAATTAGAATTCTGGTTTTAATATATTTTGCAATCAATGTATCTAATACAGAAGATGTTAACTTTATTTAACATTTAATCTTGAAATAGTAAAATTTTGAAGATAATTTATTTGTACTTAACATATCAAAACCTGGCTTTTAGATTGAGTGAAATGTTGATTTTTTTAAACAATTGAAAAAACAGCCAGATCTAATAGGACAATAGTTTTGGAAGTATATTTTTCAAGAAAAATAAACATAATTTGTTAAATTTCAATAAGAAAATCTATGGTTGCTATATTAAAATAAAAATATGACCTCATAATAATAATTTTATTAATAATCAAATAGAAATTTTGTGAAATATTGCAATATATACAATGCCAGCTTTTATGATGTAAATTAATTAAAATTAATGTGCAGTATGTCAGATTTTATTATGTAAGTAAAAATTTTAACAACCAAATTAGTATTTGTCTATATTTTTGAGATGAGATAGTATTTACAGTATTTACATTATTCAGACTATTGTCCTCATCTTTGTTGCCATTTGTATGGCATGGATTTAGATGTTGGTTAGATCCTGTGACTTGACCCAAGGATTTGTTAGTTCAATACCAGGCTACAGCAATGGAGAACAAGTAACTTACAGGGTTAGAGGGAGATAACTTAGGACTACCAGAAGAGGCTCTAGGCAAAGAATGAAGATCATATACCCCAGTGACTGTAATAAAGGGTTTGGTTCAAAATTCATTGACAGTGGAAGACTAGACTCAAACTTATCTGACCAGTTTTGCCTTTTGCATCCACTTGTTCATGTAACTTAAATAATCGATGAATACTTTATGCATATCAATATGTCTGGAACCTAATGATGAAAAAAGGATTTGGTTTGCAGTTTTATCTTCTTTGCTAAGAGAGAAAGAGAATTTGTGAAATTTATAGCATGTTTGAAGAAATCCTTTTCAGTAAAATAATCTCAGGAAACTTTTAAATAAAATTCATAAAAAATTGGTTCAGAACTCGTTGATGCTAGTAACTGTTATTGATGCAGATAACCAAAATGGCAAGTGGAGAAGGCATTTATTTTTTTCTTTGGAGGAAATTTTCTAAATACCACTAAAGCTTAAAAAAAATTAATTTATTAATTTTGCACTTTTTGACCCTGTAAATGAATTTCTGACCACCTCTTTATTACCCACTGACAAATTCCCTCACAGCTCCCATTATTAAGCCAGCCCCCTTGCATTAGACATGTGAGAATCACTTTTCAGTGTATAAGGCTGATAAATTGATTCAATCATTTATTTAAAAGAGATGGGCTGCATGTTGAAAGAGAAAATGTTTTTAATTTTAATATTTTTAATGCAAAAGAAATCAATTCCCTTTTCATTTTTCTAATTTTTAGATCTGGCTGCTTTACAGTTTAGAGTAAATATGGCCATATTTGTTTGTAGGCCCATTAATAGAAAGTCTTGTCCCTTTTGTCCTCAGTTTTAAAAAGAAAAAGAAAAGTGTCTTCTGTTTATTATTTTGCTTCTTCCCACAATTTAAATCCTAAAAGAATAGAAATTTTTTTAATACTTTTAGTCTTTTTCTGTTGTGATATTTCAGCCCCACACAATTCTTATTCAAATTGTATTAGATTTTTGTACACATTGTTTTGAACCAGTTGGGAATTCCAGGTCTTTTATCTTAAACACCACTCCCGAAATCAAAGGGGAAAGGAAATTTCTGTACACTGATATATATAAAGCTAAAAATTTTTTTGCTGAAAGCCCTGAAAATTAATAACCACTTGGTTATCCTTCTACAGATCTATGCATGAATGTGGAGTTAGTGTAATGGTTAGTAAATTGGTAAACTAAGTTCAAATCTTGTCTGAGTTTTGTTCCCTTTTGCACAAATACCCTTGAAAGGTATGGATGCATTTCTTCTCCATCTAGCTATTGGTTAAATAGCAGAATGAACTGAGCTGTCTTTTAGGAAAAGGAATTACAGATTGATTGATTCGGTAAATTGTTTATTACAGTTTATTAATCTTTTCTGGGTTATTTAAAAATGAATTGAATTTTGAGTGGTAAGGATATTTTTTTTTTTGCAAGTGAATATTACATAAACAACCTTTTGCAAATAACAATGATTTTCTAATATTAAAGTCCTACTAATTAACCTATAGCACAGAGAAAAGAGATGGATTCATGCAAGAGTATCTGTGTGTAAGTAAATGTAATGAACCAACTGGAATTTAAAATTGGTTTTACGATCTTTCATTCTAGAAAAACTCAGAATTTCAAACTAGCCTAAAGAAGAAAGGGTTCCATCAGTCTGTCTTGCCCTATACACACAACTGATACACATTATTCTAGGAAAACTCAGAATTTCAAACCAGCCTGAAGAAGAAAGGGTTTCATCAGTCTGTCTTGCCCTATACACACAACTGATACACATTATTCTAGGAAAACTCAGAATTTCAAACCAGCCTGAAGAAGAAAGGGTTTCATCAGTCTGTCTTGCCCTATACACACAACTGATACACATTATTCTAGGAAAACTCAGAATTTCAAACCAGCCTGAAGAAGAAAGGGTTCCATCAGTCTGTCTTGACCTATACGCACTACTGATACACATTATTCTAGGAAAACTCTGAATTTCAAACCAGCCTAAAGAAGAAAGGGTTCCATCAGTCTGTCTTGACCTATACACACAACTGATACACATTATTCTAGGAAAACTCAGAATTTCAAACCAGCCTGAAGAAGAAAGGGTTCCATCAGTCTGTCTTGCCCTATACGCACTACTGATACACATTATTCTAGGAAAACTCAGAATTTCAAACCAGCCTGAAGAAGAAAGGGTTCCATCAGTCTGTCTTGCCCTATACACACAACTGATACACATTATTCTAGGAAAACTCAGAATTTCAAACCAGCCTGAAGAAGAAAGGGTTCCATCAGTCTGTCTTGCCCTATACGCACTACTGATACACATTATTCTAGGAAAACTCTGAATTTCAAACCAGCCTAAAGAAGAAAGGGTTCCATCAGTCTGTCTTGACCTATGCACACAACTGATACACATTATTCTAGGAAAACTCAGAATTTCAAACCAGCCTGAAGAAGAAAGGGTTCCATCAGTCTGTCTTGACCTATACACACAACTGATACACATTATTCTAGGAAAACTCAGAATTTCAAACCAGCCTGAAGAAGAAAGGGTTCCATCAGTCTGTCTTGCCCTATGTGCACCACTGATACATGTCATTCTAGGAAAACTCTGAATTTCAAGCCAGCCAGAAGAAGAAAGTCTTCCCCCAGGCTGTTTGCCCTAGATGCATCACTGATATACCTCATTCTAGGATAACTCAGAATTTTAAACCAGCCTAAAGAAGAAAGGGTTCTATCAGGTTGTCTTGCCCTAGATGCACCACTCATACACCTCTTGCTATCCTCTACCTTTGCAAGAGCCAGATCAAGCCTAAAATGTACTGCTCTCATATTTGGGAAGGAGCTACTCGATAGAGTTCAAAAGCATCTTCACATCTTCACATCCTTGTGATTGACACTCTGTGACCCCTCTCTCACAGATGAAATGGCACAAATCTCTCACTGCCCTATCACTACTTCTATAGAAAGTACTCAAATGAACTGCATTCCTGGGTTCTGCCTGATCTAACCTTCACAACTAGGACCTGCCATGCCTCTTATATTGTGACGAAACACCCTCAATCCCTCCATATTCTGTTGGTGAAGAGTGAATTCCACTTGAGCAGTTTCATCCCCAAAATCATTGCACAAAATCTTAGTTTCGGTTATTTCCCTTTATTAACTGAACTCCCCTAATTTTTGATCACCTCTGCTGTGGCCAGGTATTGAACTTGCAATTCTTTTGGTCAGGTCTTTACATTACTTCAAGCTGTGATTGTGGTTCAGTGGATAAAAGTGTTGATTGACGTAACTTTGTGAATATAACAATAAAGATGAGGCCAACAGTATGAACAATGTAAATAGTGCAAATATTTCAGTGAAGTTTTCATTTTCTAAAATTATAGTTTATACATATAATTTTTGATTCTATGAAGACATCAGTTTAAGCAAACACCATTTTTTCATATATTGCAATCATTTTGCATAAAGTTCATATGTTCATGATTTCATATAATTCTTATAATGGTTTAAATATATTTCAGTGAAATTTTTACTTTCATAAATTATAATTTATACTTATAATTTAGGTATATGGAAAGAAGAAAGATTCAGTTTAAACTGATACCAAGAGGATTTGCATAAACATAGCTGTGAATTTTTCCTTTTAAGGAAGTGTCACTTTTCCATTTAAGGAGATGTCACTTTAAACTGATGCCATAAGAATATGAGTTTAACTCTCTATAAATGCTCTGATGATATATTTTGGGTATGTAAAATTTGAGAAATATAAATAAATAAAAAATAAAATATTTTCAAGGACTTATGTTTTTATTCTCCAAACTGAGACTGTTTTCATTCCTCTGACTGGATCAGCCTTCACTAACAGCAAGAACTTATTATAAGGCTAAACTTTTATGAATTTATGATGGAATGATGCCATCTTTTTCATTTATTATGACCAGTTTGTTTAAAATTCATATTTTCTTAATTTCATTTAATAACTTGGAGATTTTCCAACTTATTTCAGTGAAATTTTCACTTTCCAAAATTATTGTTTATAATTATAGCTTAGACATATGGAAAAAAGAAAGACTCAGATTAAGCTGATACCAGGAGAATTTGGGTTAAACATGGCGGGGAATTTTACTTTTTTGTTTCTGCTGTTATCAGTATGCTAACGATCATTTCAATATGATAATATGATTAATGGTATTATTCCAGCTGGAATATTAAGGAATTATACCTGTTCTTATCTTTGAATTTTGCTGATAATATTCTTCTTAATGTCACTCATGGTTTATTTAATGATTTTTCTTAAGCAAGTACTTGTGGTTATGCAGTGTTTTATAAGACATTAATCATGAATCATCTCTAGATGTTCTATAAATTTACCCCTAAGTCAGATTTGGTTTTATCAAAGTAGATCAATACAATGATTTTCTGCTTGAGAAATTCAATAAAAAAACAAACTTTCATTCTTGAGAGCAACTTGAGTCAAACTTCCTAGCAGACTGCCACATCTGATTTTAAAAAAAAACTTATTGTAAATAGTCAAGTAGAATCAAGTAAAAATAATCATATTATTTGGTTGATCTTGCTCATATTTTTAACAGAATATTGGTTAAATTAATTAATAAATATTAAACACTTCAAATAGCTTGGTGTATGGATTAGTTTTTTTTTTTAATATTATCATTCCCAGCAAAGCAATACTGCCACTGGTGTGCAGGGGTTTACAGTGATAGAAAAAGAAAGCGGAGACACAATACTGGGGATATCAAGAAAAGGATAGGAGAAATATGGGAATCACAGAAATAGAAGATGGCAACTGATGTTGCATTTTAACTTTTGGAAATTGTAGCTATCAGGAAAGCAAGTATATGGAAGGGAGTCAAGTGTGGAGTTGGAAGATAATTTGTGAGCAAAGAACCCAACCTTGTCTACTGGGGCTGTAAGGACCTCAAATTTATTGAATAGAAGAGGGGTTGAGAGTTTAGCACACATTTGCAAATCTGCCAGTATTCTTTGAAACCAAACTTGCAAGATGCTATACACTGTTTTATTCTATCAGCAAACAATAGATTAGCATAATTTAGGAACAAACTTTCATTTATTACAAGCACAAACAGAAAATGCACCTTTTGCAGTCAGATGTGACACTCTATAAAGTCTGAAGAAATATTTCTGTGGGCAATGGTGGCTAAGAAAAGGAAAGAATCAGGCAGAAGATTTTCGCTCAGTAGGTTGCCATTTCTTTCTGTCGTAGACTGATTGCCAACCAAGGCCATAAAACACAATCTGTTCCGCTATCTAACACATACCTGGAGGGTAAAGAGATGAATTCTAACTTTCCCAAGGGTATTTGCAAGGGTTACAAATTAAACTGGTATTCAAACTCAGCTCTACTAATTTCCCATTCTGAGCTAATATCCATTATACCACTGCGATTAAATTCATAAAATCTAAGTACCATAAATGAAAGTTTATTAGAACAATTACCAGTAAAATAGCATCTTAATTGCATTATCACCCTCTGTAGGGTTTTTGTTTCTGGCTCCTTCCAAAGTCTTTTCATTCTTTTTGACATCTTAATAATGTCATCACTTGCATAGGGTTGGATTTAGGTTTTGTTCTAGAGTCTTTTCATTCTCTTTCATTCCTAATAGACCCTTGCATCTTAGTGGCATTATTACCTTACATAGGGTCATATTTATGGTTCCTTCTAAAGTCTTTTGATTCTCTTTCATTCCCAGTAGACCCTTGCATCTTAGTGGCATGATTACCTTGCATAGAGTTGGGTTTATGGTTCCTTTTAAAGTCTTGTAATTCTCTTTCACACACAGTAGACCCTTGCATCTTAGTGGCATTATTACCTTACATAGGTTCATATTTATGGTTCCTTCTAAAGTCTTTTCATTCTCTTTCATTCCCATTAGACCCTTACATCTCAGTAGCATTATAACCTTGCATAGGGACATATTTATGGTTCCTTCTAAAGTCTTTTGATTCTCTTTCACGACCCTTGCATCTTAGTGGCATTATCACCTTGCATAGAGTTGGGTTTATGGTTCCTTCTAAAGTCTTTTGATTCTCTTTCACTCCCAGTAGACCCTTGCATCTTAGTGGCATTATCACCTTGCATAGGGTTGGGTTTATGGTTCCTTCTAAAGTCTTTTGATTCTCTTTCACTCCCAGTAGACCCTTGCATCTTAATGGCATTATCACCTTGCATAGGGTTGGGTTTATGGTTCCTTCTAAAGTCTTTTGATTCTCTTTCATTCCCATTAGACCCTTGCATCTTAGTGGCATTATTACCTTACATAGGGTCATATTTATGGTTTCTTCTAAAGTCTTTTGATTCTCTTTCACTCCCATTAGACCCTTGCATCTTAGTGGCATTATCACCTTGCATAGGGTGTATTAATTAAAAAGAATGCATTTCTTTCTTCCCTACTTTATGCTCTTCAAAATTAGAAATTTATTTAAATATATTTTACACATTTTTTTTAAAATTAATGATCAAGTGTGACCTCACATGCTCCAAAAAGAAAACAAGGTCAATAAAAAAACTCTAAAAACCTTATCAAAGTAAAATTTAAATCATGTTAACTGTCTTAAGGAAATTACTTGGTTTTCTTGTAATTACAGTCAAACTTTTATTTTTCATCAAAATTTTTTGAATTTTCTGGCAATTTTTAAAAACATCCTAATACTTGGTAACTGGCTTCTGACTTTTATTGATTCTAAAAGCCATTGTTTAAAGTAATGCACACTTTGCCACTTATTTAACCTTGTATTATCAAGTAACAGACTTTCGACTTGTACAGCTTTAATTTGCTCTCATTTTAAGGAATCAACTCTTTTTTTTCCTCCACATATTTTAGCATTTCAACACTAAGTAATCAGTTCTTGACTTTGATAGATTCCAGATGTTGCAATCTGAAGTGTTGAACATTTTACTTGATTTTAACCATTTCAGTCGCAATTAAACACTTTCAAATTCCAGTTGAATTCCTCGCATTCACTTATGTGCAAATACCCTTGGGAAAGGTATTAATCTGTCTCTTCTCTCCAGTTAAGGGTTAAATAACAGGACAGATTGGGTTCTATAGCCTTGGCTGGCAACCAGTCTACCGCAGAAAATAATGGCAACCTACTGCAGAATAATCTTCTGCCCAGTCAGTCATGTCTCCTTCAAGACATGATCGCCCAAGCATGTATCACATTTGGCATTTAACTGACTGGCTGAATTACTTGAAGGAAAATTATAGATGGTAGCTAGTATCCTGATGTGTAAATTGTACCATTCAGTATATATTTTCATTACAAGATTTTATAGCTTGCATTATTTGGGTTTCATCAAAGTAATTTTTAGTTATATCACAGTCCTATCCTGTTCACACACTTCCCTGGTGTTTTGAACAGGAGTAGAGATTTATCCCTTGTTTTCTGTTTAAGATTGGGTTTCCAGTTCTTTCTAAAAATCTACTTCAACTCTATACTTTTAACATCTCTGTCTAAACACCGAAATTAGATTTACTATTTATTTTTTATTTTGTTTTTAATTTATTTTCTCAGCCGTAGTAGATAGGTTTGGCTATCGTTCAGTTCATACTCCTCCCCATTTTTTTTGAAGAGGGGTAGAGTTTTATTTCTTGATTCCTGCTTAGGATTAAGTTTCCAGTTCTTTCTGAAGTCTATTTCAACTCTGTTTCTGACGTCTCTTCCTAATCTCTGAAAATATTTATTTACTGTTTATTTACCTTTTTTTTTTACCTCAATAGAAGTAGTGAGGTTCACCTATCATCCAGTTTATACTTGTCCAAGGCTTACAGCCTATCACATTGAATACGCTGGTTCTCACTCGATCACCGAAGTTAAGTAACGTTGAGCCTGGTCAGTACTTAGATGGGTGATCGCTTGGGAATACCAGGTGCTGTAAGTGTATAGTGACGGATGTGCGTAGTGGTGCAGTGGATATCGGCTTGGAAAGAGAAATTGGTGAGCCGAGTTCGAATTCCAGTTAAATATCCTGCATTCACTTAAGCACTGGTACCCTGGGGAAAGGTATTAATTCGTCCCTTCCCTCCAGTTATGGGTTAAATAACAGGGTAGGACTTGGGGACCTTGCTCTTAAAAACAAATCTCAATGAATCTTGATACTCGAAAAGATAAAAATGTATTACTAGACATAAAACTTATATAAACAACAATAAGTTGTTGAAAGAAAAATGGTATTACCAGCAATAAATTAATAAAGTTTAGTTGGCAATAAATGACCCGCCGAGATTGATTTGCCATAAAAACAAAACAACCAACCACTCATACTTGTCCACAATCTTTTAAACAGAGGTAGAGGTTACCTGTTAGGAAAATAGAAATAGATTTGTCAGTGATCTGGTTCACACTCCTTTCTGGTCTTTTGAACAGGATTAGAGGTTTATCTCTTGTTTTCTGCTTAGGATTAGGTTTTTCAATTCCTTTTAAATTCTTTTCACTCTTTCACTCCCAGTAGACCCTTACATCTTAGTGGCATTATCACTTTGCATAGGGTTGGGTTTATGGTTCCTTCAAAAGTCTTTCCATTCTCTTTCACTCCCAGTATACTTCTTGCATCTTAGTAGCTTTATCACCTTGCTTGGAGTGAATTAATTGAAAAAACATTTTGATATATTTTAAACCTTGAACTGAATTTTGATCCTTGAACATAAAATAGTAGTTCTTGGTTGTTTTAGATATAGTCCAATTAAAAATTTGTATAAAAATGGCAGCCTATAAAATAAAGATGATTGGGCATGAATGGATATATAGCCCTGTGGTTATCGATCTGGAAAGTATGATGAGTGTGTTGAGTTTGAATTTCAGCCGAGTATGTTGCATTTGCTTTCACACAATTACCTTTGAAAGAGTAAGACGTTATCTCTTCTCTCCTCTCTTGCTAGGAGTTAAAAGCATGGAGAACTGATTTTTCTAGCTTTAGTATAAGATAAGGAAATTTCTAAATTCAAAACCAGTTATGTGTGGATGATATCACAAAAATGATACTGTAAAATATGTGTTAATAAAAAGAATAGACATTTTATGTCTGTTAAATTTATTTATCCTTTTTTTCTAGGTATTCAGTATAGTAAAAAAAAAATTTAAAATCATGTAAGTTAGTTAAGAATGGTTTCATTTTATATAAACAAGTATTTCTTTAAAAATTTTAAATTCATACATACCATCTTTGGTCTTTATTTTTTCAAGACTATTTTAAAATATATATAAAAAAAAACATTCTGCGACTATTTAATTATTTTACCTCTGCTAAATTTTTATGTTTTTTCCTTCTTCATCCTTTCCTAACCATGCTGTTAATTAAGTAATGATAAGCCGATCAAGAAAGTAGATGTTTGGTGATTTGGTGATGCCTAGCATCAACTCCTTGATTGCATTTCCCTAAGACTCAAGTAGTGGGGGATAAAGGGTCTAGTACTGAAAAAGGAGGATGTGCGTTGTGGTGCAATAGATATCGGCTCAGAATGAGAAATCGGGGAGCCGAGTTCGAATTCCAGTTGAATTCCTTACATTCACTTACGTGCAAATACCCTTGGGAAAGGTATTAATCCGTCTATTCCTTCAAGTTATGGGTTAAATAACAGGACAGATTGGGTTCTATAGTTTTGGCTGGCAACTAGTCTACTGCAGAAAGCAATGGCAACCTACTATGGGATACTCTTCTGCCCAGTCAGTCATGTTTCTTTTGAGACATGATCGCCCAAGCACTTAACTGACTGACTGAAAAATGTGAGAAAGGAAGATATTTTACATATGTAAAAACAGATGAAACAGGAAATAAGCACTTTACTCAAATTATATAAATGCTAAATTTTTATTTCACTCTTTGATTGGATTCCCTCTTGACATGGACACCTAGTCATCACATCTTTTGCTTTTATCTTCTACCTGAAAGTCTGATATTTTAAAAAGAAAAGAAGAAATATATGTTTGGAGTAGTAGGATATATTTTACAACTGCCTCATTCAGACTGTTAAAAAATATTTTTTTTAAATTTTAAAATTTAAAAAAATTTTTTTTTTTTCAATGGTCTGAATGAGAGAGTTTTGAAATTTAACACTGCTAAAATAAATTCTGGATTTATAACTATTTAATTGCATGTTGAGTTTTCCTCTCAATATTTCATTGGATAATAACCATTGCGCTTTCTATTTTTATCTAATTAATATTTTATATTATTTAGGCAAAATCTTTTGGATTACCCTTTCCATTTTCATGGGTTTGCCATTCTCTCCTATATATATATATATATACATATATACATCAATTCAACACGGCTGTCTGTTAATTTTTAGGTTACAATTCTCTTTCCTTTTTTTGCGAACCCAGACGATGTCAATTTTTTCTTTTCTTGTTTATTTGTTTTTATTTTGTTTTATCTTTTTCTTTCTTTTTCTTTTTTATTTTCTTTTTTAATTTCTTTGCAAATCTATTTAAAAAGGAAAATTAGACTGATTTTTCTCCAGTTTCTGAAAGGATTTTTCGGTTGCTGAGGTGATGTGTTATCCCCCATGGGGATTTTCACATCGAAATAGTCATTCAACATCATTGAATTAATCCTTTTTTAATTTATATTTGCTCTGTAATATTTTATTACATGGAACTCTCTTCCTGTATCATTTTTTAATATTAAAATAAAATTTTTAATATTAATTAGGATCGGGTTTTTGGAATTTACCTTCCTGCTTTTTTCACTTGGATTAAAGTATCTGAATTAAAATATATATATATATATATATATATATATATATATATATATATATATATATATATATATATATATATATATATATATATATATATATATATATATATATATATATATATATATATATATATATATATATATATATATATATATATATATATATATATATATATATATATATATATATATATATATATATATATATATATATATATATATATATATATATTTATAGTCATCTGCAGACAGATAGATATATATATATATATGTACTACACTTTGATCTTAGCCAAAAGGCTGAGAGTAAGAGAGAAAGAGAGAGAGAGAAAGAGAAAGAGAGAGAGAGAAATGAGTGCTGAAAAGTTCTCAGCTCAACCACTGATGTACACTGATGTTATACCCAAGCCCTACTTTTTGATTGTATATCTCTAAGACTGAAATGGTAGGGGGCTATAGGGCTTGGTACTGAGAATTATTAGAAAGGAAGACATTTTAAATATGTATATACATATGAAATATGAAATATATACTTTATTCAAATAAAATATAAACTAAATTTTTATTTCACTCTTTGATTGGATGCCTTTCCGACATGGATGCCTGGGGTCATCGCACCATCTGCCTCCACTTTCTGCATGAAAGCGTGACATTTTTTTTATTTTTTTTAATAAAAGAAGAAATAGTATTAATTCCTATAAAGAACTAAAGAAATTTAACTTCATTATGATTTCTACTAACACTCAAACATCCAATAAATTCTGAGAGATAATCGCAAAGAACATTTTATCTTCTGAGTGTCATTGAAACAAATTCTTCATATAAATGTGACCATTTGTCTGTTAAATTTATATTCCTTTTACTTGAATTCTTTCTGGTCTTTTATGTATTGATCATTTTCTGATACACGAATAAGCAGCAAACAATTTTTTTTTCAACTTCTATTTTTATCTTTTAGAAACATGATGAAAATCCATAAAATGTATTCCTCTTTTGTTTATGACAAAGCAAACACTCCATTAACATTCATGAATACCATGCAAATTTCTTACCTATTATTTTAACATAAAAACTAAACAAGTTTGAGACCAAAAACAAGAATGGCTAGTATGTACATTATAACAAAACAAGTACTTAAATTAACCAAATTTATAGATTTAAACATAATAAAGCAACGTAATGGCTGTTAAAGAAATCTAAATTATCTTTTTCTGTTCAAGAGTAATTTAATAATGAATATATACAAATATTGGAAGATTTATTTTCATTGCACTTTCTATTTGGACAATGAATACAAATTTGGCTTCTTTTTCTTAGCAAATTTATAAAACAAAGCAAGCACTTCTAAATATGGTATGTAGGATAGCATAACTATTATAATATTGCCTTCAAGATATGTGGGAATTGGAAACTTGAGAATCGATAAAGAGCAGAATTTTAACTGTCTAGGTTTTAACAAAGAATAGAAAGTATTATGCAGAAATTCAAAGGTATAGTCTTCTTCTTCTTCTCTGTACTGAGTTCTTTCAGAACATTAGTGACTATGACTCTCCACAATTTCCTCTTTTTTGTAGCTGTTAATGAATTTTTTTTGCCATCTTTCCCAAACCGTGCCCTGTCATCCATTTGTGCAAGCTGACCAGGTAGGTTGTCTGTTGCTTTCCTCAGACCCCCATACCTTCAATCTGTCTTGTGAGTATCAAATTTCCTAAGCCTGCTTTTCTCATTATGTCACTGGAAATTTCATCTATCTCTTGCTGATGTTATGCATAAGCTCTCTTTTTTATTGTCATTGCCTCTAGAACTTGCTCTTTGCACACGTTTGGTCTATTCTCCCCATCTTCCTGTAGAACTACATTTCTTTTACTCTTCTTCATCTGTGAGGTGATGGTCCAGCACCCACTGCCATGGTGAAGGATTGGAACTACATAATAATTTAGTATTCTTTTCTTAATTTCTAATGAAGTTTTTCTGTTGCTTAACACTCTGCTTATCTTTTAGAAGGTATCTTTTGCTATCCCAATACACCTTTGAATTTATGTCACACTTTCAGTTCTCTGTTAATACACTTCCCACATATCTAAACGTTTGCACCTGTTTGATTTTGTTATCTCCAACCTGTAATATGCATTTTCGGCTGTCCCTTTAGCTAACAACCATACATTCAGTCTTCTTGCAATTGATGTTTAGTCCTTTCTTCTCACTTTCCCTTATTACCTTCTATGAGAGTTCTTGTAGTTTGCTTTGTGTTTGCTATCATCTACATGTGTAAAACACTTTTCAGAAACTGTATAAGGTTCTAAGAGATTCCAAAATCAGATTATAATTTCGCTTGTTCCTCTATTAGTACTTTACCATGTGCAATACAACCTGTCTTTACCTTAGATAAATAATAGACCATTCGATTTTGATTGCTTGGAAAGATGGAAAGAAAATTATATATCAGTGATTCTTATTGATTTTAATAAAAAAAAGAAAGCATGCACAATAATGAGAATGAAAGAGAAATAGAGAAGGTGATGATGCTCTCATGTGTTTAAAGTCTGTTTATGTGAAATCAATTTTGAATCTTTTCATTCATACTCACTTCTTTAAATAACAACCCGCATTCATATTTATGATTGTTATTGCAATATTTTGTCAAAGATTTTAGGTTCAAATGTTTAACAATATAATAGCAGCATTTTTTAAGCATGAAACCTGCAAGGAGCTTATTCAATCATTAAATTAAGAATTATGATTCACTAGAAAATTTAAAGAGGAAAACCGAGAAAGTGCTGGACTGCTATGTAATACCTTCCCCCCTACAGAGTCAATGGGTAAATTGTCACCATTTTATATTTTTATTTTCATGTTTGCACATTTTTTTATTTTGTTAACTGCACAGTATAGTAGGGTCAGTTGGGCACCATCTGTGAGAAAAAGAACACCATAATGCAATTCACCGCCAGAAATTTGGAAATGGCATGCTTTACTACTTGGCATCTGTGCCAGAAGCTCCAGCACAAACATTTCAGGGTATTTGGGTGTCAATCAGAGGACAGTGTGGAGGATTCAGAAAGAGTTAAATGACATATACAGACAACATCATGGTGTTTGGACTGATTGCTAGTGATGGTGATGTTATGACTCCATTCATTTTCTCATAGGAAAGACTCAACACAGAGGCCTACATCAAGTGCCTATAGGAAATATTGCTGCCCTGGTTCAAGAGGATGGCTGTTGAAAGACCTTAAGTCTGGCGACAGGACTCTACACCATACCACACAAGCAAGTGAAACCAGTCATGGACGTCAGACAATTTCTGTGATGACATCAACCCTTACATCTGGCCACCTAATTCCCCAGGCTACAAACCCCTTGATTATTATGTGTGGGGTGCAGTTGTGGAAGAGCCCAATAAAACTCCTTGTAACACCAAAGATGAACTGAAGCCAAGGATTAAGGCAACATTCACCAATATGAACAAGGAAATCATCCAGAAGAGTTGCAGAAAATTCTAAAGTTATCTGGAGGCCATGGTTGAAACCAATGGAAATTTTATAGAATGCATTTGTTCTTTAGTATTTCAAGATATTTTTGTATCATGTTGGCAAATATATCTGTTAAAATGAGCTATCAATGTTATTTTCCTATCTACATAATTTAGATGACAATTTCTCCATCACAACCTATACATATCAAACAGCATTATTATAATACTGTTTACATTTGTTGACATTACAATACATTTCAGAACAGATATGGTTATTTGTGTGAATCAAAAATTGTGTTATATAGGCTTCATTTGACTTTGTTTAGACTGTTGGTCATTTGTGGTTGAGAGATCTAAGATGAGTCAGATCAATTGGTGGCTTCCCTATGTGGATAGGGGTCACAGGTTTGAACCCTGCCGAATGACACACATTTTTGTAACAAAAATTTATTGTAAATAATCAGGCCGTTAGAAATTAACACTGTTTGATTATAAACAGAATATCTACTTAAATACCAGTATCGATCAAAGATAATGTTGAAACAAATAATTTCATATATATATATATATATATATATATATATATATATATATATATATATACATATATTCTTAACAATATCTGAAAATTATATCATGGTGATACTGTACAATTATCAGATCTTATAATACAATGAAAAAGAGACCTTTAGCTGAAAAAATTATTTTACATTGTACACTGGTAGATATCTCTTCTTCTTCTGCTATGTGCCATGTCCCTTCAGGACATAGGCGATCATGGCCTTCCACATCTCCTTATCCCTGGTAGCTCTTAGCATGATTTCTCCTGTTACCTTATCCAAATGCCGCTCTGCCACACACCAGCTCATGCTCTTCAAATATGATATCCACTGCTTTCCCCTGTCTCTCTTTCTTTCTATCTAATCTGTGAGTATCAAATCCTCTAAGCCTTCCTTCCTCATCACATGTCCCAAGAACTTCGGCTGTCTTTTTCTGATACTCAGTATTAATTTCCTTTCTGTTTCCATCCGTTCTAAATCCTGATCATTGCTCACATGCTTGATCCATGATATTCACACCATCCTTCTGTAGAACCACATTTCAGCTGCTTCAAGTTTTTCCTTCATCTTTGATGATATTGTCCAGTATTCACTTCCATATTGAAGAACAGACATCACATAGCAATCCAGTACTCTCTTCTTTATTTCTAGTGAAATTTTCCTGTCTCTTAATACTCTGCTCAGCTTCTGGAATGCATCCATGGCCATGCCAATTCACCTTCGGATGTCAGTGTTGCACTTTCTGTCTTCTGTTAGAACACTTCCTAAGTACTTAAAGCTTCTGTAAAAGCTCTTGGATTTTGATCTGACAATCTATTGTTTATCATTAACTTCATAATATGATTTTGAAAGGTCTTCATTGTCTTATATAAAATTGAAATCTAAATGACATGCTCATTTCCAGAAAAAACAACAGAGAATATGTAGCTGTTATAGATCTTACTTTTGATATTATGCTATCCAGATAAAAGTAGTTCTTTATTCTTCTCAACCATAAACCGATCCTATACCAATCAACAGTTGCCCTATCAAGTTGAGCCAAATTTAGTAAAAACATATAAAAAAAGACAAAGTATATTAATAGGTTGCAAGACTGTGCAGAGGCTCAATTGGCATGAGATAGCATTTTCTAAACAGCTTAGTTTGAGTGGCCATCTCTAATACTGTTAGATCATGGCCAGACTTTTCACACATATATTTGCCTAATAGTTTTGGTTGACTATTTCTGTTTTTTTTTTTTTTTTGCTTATTATCAAACCTTCTAAGAAGATTTTGGAGAGACCATATTAAGTGCATTTCATAAGACTGTATTATTTGAACATCTTGCTTTTGATAATGAACATAACTAAATTGACATAATTCTTGTTATCTCAAGAAGTTCTTCAATTTTGATCCGATCTGACAATCTATGGTTTATCATGAACTTCATGATATGGTTTTGAAAGGTTTCAATTTTCTTGTATAAAGTTGCAGTTCAATTAACACACTGAATTCTGTAAAGAACAACAAGCAATATGGAGGTGTTATAGATATTACTTTTGATGCCATAATTTATTCAGTGAGGTGAAGGTAGTTATTTATTCTTCTCAATATTTTGTTCAAAAGCAGTTGTCCTATCATTTTTTTAGAATGACAACTTATGGCCAAGGTAAATGAATCGTGGTTAGAGGTCGTTTATGCACGTGAATAGCCTTGTGTCAAACATAACTGAGCCCACTGACATAAAAAGAAATTCTGTTGAACAAACATGAAAAAAAAGGATAAAAATGTAATAATAAATGAAAATTTATTTAATGAGAGAAATTGAAATATTATTTTGTTGATTTAAAATATATGTATTGAAAGACTGAATAAAGTCTCTCTTCTGAGTGTGTGTTTTTAGATTTTATTTTATTAAAGTTGGTTGAATGATGTGAAATGAATTTGTGCAAGAGAAGACACATCTTTGTGTTATAGTAGTCAGTGAAAAGTTATTTCCTTAGTTGGAAAATAAAATGGAAGTGGTGTCTTTGATCTTTTTTCTTTTGTTTTGTCATCAGTAAATGAGTAAAAGGGAAGAAGGTGAATTAATGATTGCAGTAAAAAAGATAAAATGAGTGAGTAAGCAAATTCATGTCTCTTGGATGTGGAGTCTAGTTGACAAATGAATTCTCTCTGCCAAGAAAGCAAAACTTCATATTTATATATATTTATGTGTTTCAGACATTTGGAATAGGCTCAGATTGTAAGTTTTTTCTCTAAATCCTGATTGTTTAATAAAGGAGAAATATATCTAATGTTTTTATGAAGACATCTGTACATGGTAAAGTTTGTAAGACAACTGTCATGCAAAAAAATTTTTTTTATATGTGTATGAATAATATGTGTATGCTTTTTTAATTGGCTCATGGAAAGGTGTATGTGTGTATGCTCAGATATTTTGTGCAATTAGATTTTACAAATCCAACAGAACTCTGAAACTTGTTGGATTGGCTTATCATAGAATGGAATATGGAGAGGTTGATTGTTTATGTCAGTTGCTATACATTTTGCTTTTGAGTAATAAAAAGTCTGGTGTCTGCATACACAGTCTGAACATCACGAAAAATCTTTTCTTGAGCTGTTTATAATCTTTGCTTGAACTAATCCATTAGGGTAACAATAAATATATGTTTTTGTGTGCTACATCATTCTTCATCGTTTCCATTGGCACCAGCTTAAAACTGCAGGCAGGAAATAAAGTGATATTTATTTGTCTAATCAATATACAAAGCTTTTTTTTTTTAATCATTTCACCCCAAGCAATGCAGTAATGCCACTGATGTGCAGGGGGCTACATAAGAGAAAAAGATTAGATAGGAGAAGAGTAAAGAGAAGACGAACCAGTTACAAGGGGTGTCAGAGAAAGAAGCAAGAGAAGGATGGGAATACAGGTGTGATGACAGTTGCAAAGGTGGAGAGAAAGGAAAAGATATGATGTAGAAATAACTGAAATCAAATAGGTAAGAGATGGGTATTGACATTGCATTTAAATTCCTGGAGGTTGTAGCCATCAGGAAAGCAAGAATAAGGAAGTGAGTTTCACAGGTGGAAAGTGTAAGAAAAAACTCTACTGGAGTAGAATTGTTGGCTGCATTTGGTTGATCTAACTGTGAATAGGTGGGACCCAGTTGACAGTCTGGTTGTACAAGTAAACTCATGTGACAGGGGTAACAGTGACTTAAGTTCGTCAGAGCAGAAGCCATGAGAATATTTATAAAACAGACAAAGGGAAGCTACATCTCGTCGGTGAGAAAGTGGCTGGAGTCGAGCCGCCAAGTTGGTATTTATCACATTACTGATTCTCCTTTGGAGCCTGTTGAGAACACTGAGATGAACAGCGGGTGCACCTGACTATATATGACAGCAGTATTCCATGCACAGATGGATGGTTGATTATTTGCTGAAACTTCATATTTAATATTTAAATATGTTATGATTTGATATGAAAAAAACTCAAGCTTCAATATTTTGCAATCTGAGTGCTATTTCGAAAATATCATTGTTTGCATTATTTACCTATATCATAGGCTAATACCCTTGGGGAAGATATGAATTCATCTCTTCTTCCCCCAACTATTGGAAAATAGAAAGATGGACAGGGTTCTATAGCCTTAGTTGGCAACCAGTCTACTGCAGTAAGAATTTGCAACCAACTGTAGAAAAATCTCCACACTACATGCGGTTGGGGTTGCTTGTGAAGCCCAAAAATGTCCCATGAAACTTTTTCTAGGTAAGAAGCTGGCTCAAACTGTCCAGGAGGAATGCAGTCATAAGTACAAGTAAGTAAGTACTTCTCACCTGTGGAACTCTCTTCTAGTTTCATGCCTTCCTGTCAACTGGAATCTTCAAAAATTTTAAAGTAAAATCAACTGTCATTTTCTTTTTCCTTGAATCCTATTCTTTGTATTGTCCTTTTTTCTCGATAACAGTTTGTTTACTTCTCAGTAACACCTTGCTTTTAGTGGCTTTATCATGTTGCTTAGAATCAAATGATTAAAAAGAAAAAGAAAAATTAGTTCCTTTGTCAGGATCTTTTTTTACACAAAATTTCTTTAACTATTTATTTAGAGATTCTAGATAAAATACAAAGATCAATATGCAATATTCATGTTCCCGATTTTGGCATCTTGGCTTCAATCACTTTCATAACATAGTTTCCCTATGCCTTTTCTATAAATATTTTCATAGTAATTTTGTTGTCAGTAGCGATTATGGAACTCTGAAAGTGGGAGATGGGGGGCACTTAGAGGCTAAGATTTTTCTGAGGAGGGGGGCAAACTCAAGCAGAATCTTCATTTTCATCCTCCACCACTATCATATACACGACTTAGGAATTATACATGACTTAGGAATGAGTTTGAGTATAAGTATGTTACTTTTCTAAATTAAAAGGAATAACTTTTCATTCATAGTAGTGGAATTCTAATCTATTCTTGCCTTCTTTTCCACACTCAAGCTGTTGGAACACAAGATTTCAAAACAAAATCAAAGGGTTAATACTAACATCAATAATAGCAGAACAGTGAGATTTGTCTGGTCTGATTTTTTCTTCTACAAAACTCTTTATGTTTCCTTAAAAAGCTAAATGAAAAAGAAAACAGAGAGACAAGTGCTGAAGATCAAATCTTATCAAAATCAGAGACTGATCAGTTTTATAAATTTTTGAAGCTTATAAAAGTGGAGAGGGCCAACTAAAAAATTAGCCAAAATTCTGAGGGGGCCTTGACCCCTTCTAGCTCTCCCACTGTAGAATTGCCATTGTCTTTTGTTGAACAATGGATACCGGCTCGGAATGAGAAACCAAAGTGCTGAGTTTGAATTCCAGTTAAATTTGTTGCATTTACTTATGCAAAAATACCTTAGGAAAAGGTATTAATTCATCTCTTCTCCCTCCAGCTGTGGGTTGAATATCAGGAGAGATTAGGTTCTGTAGCCTTGGTTGGCAACCAGTTTACTGGAAAAGTAATGGCAACCTATTGTAAGAAAATTTTCTGCCTAGTGAGTCATGGATTGCAAGTGACATGATCACCCAAGCGTGTATCATGTATGACACTAAACTGACTGACTAGATTGGCAGCTAGGTCTCATTGATTTATGTTGAAAATGGCTAGATGTAACTGTTAGTTCTATGCTAAAAGTTTCTTTTCTTGCTCTTCTTCAACTTTGATCTTCAAAAATTGAAATGCAATGTGTAGTGTTATCTACTGTCTTCTTTTGTTTTTTAAATCACTTCAGTCCAAGCAAGGCAGAACTGCCACTGGTGTGCAGGGGGTTACAGAAGTATTGAGTGATGAGAAAGAGAAACAAGTTACAAGGGAGTCAGAGAATAAATAAGAAAAGGATGAGAATACAGGTGTGAAGAAGGCTGCATGAAAGTGGAGTGGAAAGAAAGAAGAACATGATACAAGGGTTGTCAGGGAAAGGATGTGAGTCAAGAAGATAAAAGAGGCAATTGTCTTTACATTTAAATTCTTGGAGATTGTAGCTTTCAGGGAAGCAAGTATACAGAAGGGAATTCCACAGGTGGGAAATGCAAGCAAAGAAGCTGCTAGAGTAGAAGTTGCGGTTCTATTTGATTTGTTTCATTGTAAAAGGGTAGGACCTAGCTGCTAGTCTAGTAAATTTATGCAGTGGGGGCACCAGGGAGCAAAGCTCATCAGAGCAGAAGCTGCGAAAGTGTTTGTAGAAGAGACAGAGGGAAGCCACTTTATGTCAGTGAGAAAGTGACTGGAGTTGAGCTACTAGGTTGGGATCAATTACATTACAGATTTTTCATTGGATTTTGTTAAAAAGCCCGAGATGAATGGGCACCTGACCAGATAGGACAGCAGTATTCAATGCATGGGTGGAAGGGAGATTTATATATATGTAAGATGGATTTAGATGAGAAAAATTTCCTAGCCCTACAAAGTGAAGCAACCTTCCGAGAAGCAGATTTAACTATGGATTCAATGCAGTCATTCCACTTAAGGTCAGCTGATAGATTTAAGGTTGGGAACTGCACTGTTTTGCCTTCAGGGAGACTAGCCTAATCCATTCTGATGGGGTGGGGTAGAAGTGGTTGTCTATGGTGGTTAAATGATAGCAGCTTTGTTTTGGAAGCGTTAAAATTTACGAGTCATTTCTTACTCCAGTCCATTGCAGACTGGAGGTCTTTTTCAAGATCAGCAGTGAAGTTTGCTTTAATTACTTTAATTTCTTAATTACTGTTCTTTTATTGTTCTTGACATTTTTCTTTTTCTTATATTCTCTTCCACTCAATAACCTCATATGTTTCTTACCTTGCTTGGAGGTGAGATGATTAAAGACACAAAACAAAAAGAAACACAAACTCGACACTTATTCTTAATTTCTATAAATTCAAAGATTAAGCTAAGAAAAATCTATTTTGAAATCTGATCTAAAGGTTTTTTCCCAGTAATGTCTTCATGAACAGTTGGGAGTTCATATATTATGAACTCTTCTTTTTTTTTTAGAATCATTTCACCTCAAGCAAGAAAGAAATGCATGGTGTATGGTAGATTTATATATATGTAAGATAGAAAGAAATGATGTTAGTGTGCAGAAGCTTACAGTGAAAGGCAAAAAATTACAGGGGATGTCGAAGAAAAGATAATGGATGGGAATCAAGTAGAGAAAAGATGGCGATTGATGTTGCATTTAAACTTTTAGATTTTGTAGCTTGTGGATAAGAAATTAATTAAAATCAACCGTCTTCTTCACTTTTGCAAAAATTCACAACGACATGTGAATTCCTGGGTTTTCACAAGCAGAAAAAGGATTGACCATGTGCTTAAAGAAAAAGTCAAACCCTGATTTTGCAAATAGGTGTTAAAATGATTTTTGACCAAAGGGAGTGACTTGCACTACTTGAGGACTTAGTGATCCAGTGCTAAATTCAAAAAGATTATATAAATGACCTCAGCGTCAGTCAAGAGTCAGAGAGATGGGAGCAGCGAAAGAGAGACACACACCTAAAATGTAACTTCAAACTTCAAGCGACCCAGATATTGTCCTCTTTCTCTTTCTCCTTCTCTTTCAACAGTTACCACTATGAACATATTCTATGAATCTTGATATCCTTAACTTAACTTTATCATTGAATATGAACTCTACACTTAACCTCTTAAAAATGTTTCTAATTGCACATTAACTTCTACAACTTATGTTAGTTTTTCCCTCTAATAAATTTCTATTGTAAAATGCAAAATGTATGTTTTATTCTTACACTATTCCATACATTCCATCCTGCCAACAACCAACCTTCTGATAACAATGAAACTTTCTGATGATAATTCTGCATAAAACTTGTAAGCTGTAGGGAATTCAGTTAAGTATGACACAAGGCCAAACCAAGAAACATTAACCAGCCCCCTATAGCTTCAAGCTAACAAGGAAGCAAGCAAATGGAAGTGAGTTCCACAAATGGGAAGTGCGAGAAAAGAAACTATTTGAATAGAAGAGGAGGTTACATTTAACTATTTCGAAATAAGGTAAGCCAATTTTAACAGATCTTCACTATCAAGAATGAATGAAAATGAGTTTTACACCACAATGTCCTGATTTGGTCAATAGTGTATCATTCTTAAGAATGACAAAACAAACTCAGTAAAATAAAGTTGGATGAAAATCAAATTATTAGGTTAGGATATTTTCTGTTTTACATTTTTAACATTTGGATTCAACCAGTTCATTAGCAGACATTTTTTTTCAGAAGAAACCTAAAAAAGCACATAAGAGAACAATTCAGTACAATCAGAAGTAAAAAAAAAAAAGCAATTTCACTTTTGTCATTGCTAATAAGGATAATTATATTTTTCATAAACAGATTTAAGATTTGAATCTTTATCCCAGCATTTCTCAACCTTTTTATGCAATAGCACACCTAAGAGCAAATGAATATATCATGGCACACTTTGAAAATTTTTTTAAATGTCATAAAATAAAACCATATATTTAAAGAAATACACACACAAATATGAACTTACTTTACTTCAATGTTTCTATTTGTTGTATCCTGAACAAGGATACAATTTAACAAAGTGGAAATCCAAGTAGAAAGATTACCAAGTCAAGTGTAACAGAGTAAAAGTTTTTTTAGCACAAAAATTATTACAGACAAGAATAGTACTACCAGGTTTTGTAAGCAAGACAGTATTTATCACCATCCCACCAAGGTGGATGCAACACTCAATTAATGTGGGGACTCTGAGCCAAAAATATACCATAGACCCTAAGGCTAGGTCAGGCTATTGTTTTTCACCCCAAACAATATTCTACCCTTTGGCAGAGCCTTGTTTGAGTCCCTCTCTGCTCAGAAGCAGAGAGTTTAATAAAGTTTAATGAGAGAGAGTCTGATCAAAAATGATCACAACTCAGTCAGTAAGCTAGACTCATTAGTGAAAATGCTCTTGCTTACTTATTCATGATAGACTTAGTCCACCATAGTGTTCATAGAGGGTGCTGGGATATTCCATTATAACAATGAGTTAGCACTCATGCTTAAATAATTTAATAACAGCCTAAGAGAAGGGAAATATATTGAATATATATCACAAATCATAGGACTTACGATACAGTAAAAAAATTTAGTTATATATTTATGAGCATTAAGCCTGAGAATGCTTTAAATTGTATATGAGAATTATGGAAAACTTTGGTATAATGGTAAAAATATATTTTTGTTTTATACTGAATTGTTTTCTTGATATTACAAAGCAGTAAATGAATATAAATATTCAAATTAAAAATAAAATAACCCAAAAGCAAATATTTTGTTAACCCTCCATTATTACAATTGGGCAGTGTCACAACATTAATGCCATGAGGATTTCAAACATATTATTTAAGATACTATAGCTATATCATTTAGTTCTTAAATTTCTAGAATTAGATTTTTCCTTAAATCTAGAAAAAAAATAAGGAATATAAACATCAACAATAAATGACAAACAATGAGGATTTATTATATTTTATTATATATTTTAATGATTTATTGTATGATTTTAAATCATATAATAAGAGTTATTATGATTTATTATATGATTTATGATTTATTATATGATTTATTATGACTTATTATATGATTTATTATACATATATTTTTTATGATTTATTATCTGATTTTATACAATTTATTTTATGATTTATTATGCTTTATTATGTAACCTTTATGATTTATTTATAAGATTATTATGATTTATTATGTTTTTATGATTTATTCTATGAATTTATTATTCTATGATTTATTATTTTTTATTAAATGATTTTTATGATCTATTATTTGATTTATTATGATTTATTATATGATTTGTAATTTATTACATGATTTTTTATGATTTATTATATGATTCATTATGATTTATATATTTTTAAGATTTATTATATGATTGATTCTATGATTTATTATGTTTTATTATACGATTTTTTATGATTTATTATAGGATTTTTTATCATTTATTCTATTTTATTGCATGAATTTTTATGATTTGTTACATGATTTTTATGATTTATTTTATGCTTAATTTTATGATTTATTTTTATTCATTATATGATTTATTCTATGATTTATTATACAATTTTCTATGATTTAATACATGATATTATGATTTCTTTATGATTTATTATGCGATCTTTATTATTTATTATGTTTTTATGATTTATTATGATTTATTGTATGATTTATGATTATGAGAAATTAGGTTCATAAAAATACAATTTCTATACAAAAGAAAAAATGAAATTCGATATGAAATTTTATTTTTCAAATATATTTCTCTTTATGAAGAATACTGATTTTAAAAAATAAAAGAAAATAACTGATTTTCTAAGATTAAAAAAATCAATTTGTCAACAGGAGAAGCAAAGCAGCAAAAACAAAAACAACCAACAATCAACAACTGACTGTTTTTCTCGAGAACTGACAATAACACAAAAGGTGTCATTCTGCTTGTCATTGTTTACAGACTACCCTGAGAGCTGATATAACTTCAAAGCTATCACAGGTAGGGAACAACTGGGATGGAGATATGTTTCAAACTGGTCAGTCTTTAATAATGTGCATCATCTAATAATTTATTTAAGTAAAAGGTATTCAAAAAGAAGATAGTTAAATAGAAGTATGAGAAGTGATACTGAGATATTTAGAGGGAAATATTTCAAGAATAATTTAGAAATATATGAGAAAAAATTACTACATGATAATAATATGTCTATTTTGATAACCCTCTGTTAGTACTGTGGGGCATTGTCAAAGCATTAATACTGTAAATCTCAACACATTTAAAATAAATATTGTGAATATATCATTTAGTTCTTAATTTTCCTGATATATATTGTGTTTTTTTTTATTTTTATAGGATAAATGAAATAGAAAAAAATTTAAATAAAAGATTTTATTTTGAGAAATCAAATGAAAATTTTGATATTAAAAATTAATTTTAAGTTTCAAAAATTCAAATATCCAAAACTAGGTTTCATTTTATTTTCAGTAAAGAAATAAAACTTCTTTTAATTTTTACAAATAGTATTATTAAAACCAGAAATTCCTTGACGGATTTTCTTTGAGAAAGCTACTAGACTAATCAGGAAAATTTGACTTGCTACTTGCTAAATATTAATGAAAATATTTTTAAAAAATACAAAATGTTTTATTTTGAAGAATTAAATTAAAAGTTTAATATTAAAATTGAATTTGTAAATTTCAAAAATTCAAATATGCAAAAACAGGTCCCATTTTATTTTCAGTCTGATTTTTAAAATATTTTGTAATTAATCTAACTCCACTTAAATTATTTTTCTGATTCCAAGTCTTGAACAATAAGGTTACTATGATCTTTGCATATATTTCAGTAGCATTTATTACAGACAGTCTTTATATTATGGTTATATGATTGTAATTCACAAAATGTTCTTACTAAAACCAGAAATTTCTTGTAGTTACTTGACAGAAGTATTCAGAAATCTACTTGACTAATCATAAAAATATGACTAAATATTAAGGATAATATTTTTTGGTGGCATTTTCAAAATCTTGTCAGTTGTTAAAAACAAATAAAAAACAAAGTAAAAAGTTTACACTTACCTGATACACACCATCTGTCTGGAATTTTGTTCTCAAATTCTGATCACCAGCTAATTCTTCAGCTGGATGGGGTCCTCTTCGGGATCGTCTTGAGAGACTCCTGGTCAATTCAGGATCATTTGATTGGGCAACAATATCATCTGGCCAGTACGTGGCCTGTTGGGATGGACACATGTAGTTTCCATGTTCTGTAACGCATTTACAAGGGGGATTAGCGCTATCACTGTGCTGGTCATTTCTTCTGTCCCTGAATCGAATAATGCATATAGAAATGGCAGCTGTAATTGGCACGGAAAGAATAACTGCAACTACAACAATTACCACCATTATATAGAGTTGTATTTTCTCTTCGGATTTCATGTGGACCGTGTTGATCATTTCAAACGTCTTGTTGCTAACAGTTAATGTCAAAGACAAATTTGTTGTTGCAGACAGAACTGGATCACCACTGTCTTTGACAACAAAAGCCAACTCATATGAGCCAGCATCTTGTTGAGTGACAACACGAGTGAATGACAGGAGACCCGTATAATGGTTGAGATTAAATACTTGTTCTTCATTTCCTGCTATTATTTCATACCGAAGAAAAGCATTCTCTCGACTGTCACTGTCAGAGGCCCTCAGGACGGTGATATTATTTGTGTGATGGGGATAATAGACAACATCCATTGTGTACGGGTTAATACTTGGAAAAGTAAAATATGGAGCATTATCGTTTTCATCCCTGACTTCAATAATAATATTTGCTGTGCTGTTTAATGAAGGGATTCCGTTATCTTTTACAAGCACACGGAATCGGTACATGTTTTGGAATTCATAATCCAAAGACATAACTGTTGAGATGACTCCAGTGTTGGAAATCTGAAAAGGCAAAAAGTGTTTTCTGTCAGAAAGTAAAGAATATGTTAGTTTACCGCCAGGTTTCAAGTCTGGATCTGTTGCGTTAATGGAACCAACAATAAAGTTTGGCTTCTGGTTTTCATAAATCCAGAATTTAAAAGTCTCTTTCAGGAGCTGAGGTTGGACATCATTAACGTCTATCACCTGAATGGAGAATTTGCTTTCACTATGCAAAGGCGGAGATCCTTTGTCCTGGCAGACAATAGTCAGATCATGACGGTCCTCTGTTTCCCTGTCCAGTGGTTTTTTAACAATCACTTTCCATTCTTTTTTGCCAAGGCTTTGGAGCTGGAATTTGCTGTGATGTAAGTTGCAACTGACCTGTCCATTTTGATCGAGGTCATAATCAGACACCATCACGTAAGCGATAAAGCTTCCTACGTCAACATCTTCAGAAATTGTTGCAGTGTTCTTTGTTGAGGCAGAAACAAAGTTCACATTTATAATTGGTGCGTTGTTTTGCTGGTTGATTACATTTACTTGGACCTTTGCTGTTGAACTTAAGGGAAGATTTCCCCCATCTGTGGCTTTCACATACAACCTGTACGTTAGCTTTTGTCTGACTGTAAATCTCTTGTGCAAAAATATCTCACCAGTTTCTTCGTTCAAACGAAATGTATCCTGTGCTTCCTCAGATGTCTTTGCACTGAAGTGATAAGAAACTTTACCATTTTTCCCAGCATCAGGATCCCTTGCAGATAGGATGGCCACAGGTGTGGCCTCATCATGCTCATATTTTATAGAAACATTGTAAACATTCTGTGAGAAAACTGGTGCATTGTCATTGACATCTGTGACAGAAATATGAACATCTAAAATGCTTTGTTTTGGAGGAGAGCCTCCGTCTTTGGCAACAACTTGAATTGTATAGGAATCTTTCATTTCTCTATCAAGTGTATCTTCAAGTATAATACTCAAATCAAATGTCTCATCGACACTCTTTGAGACCAACAAGGTAAATGGTTCATTCATATCTTTCTTTAGTTGGTATGTGATCTGCGAATTGCGCACACCAATGTCACGATCTATTGCATTTGGTATTGACACTTTGGTGCCTTTTTTGTCCCCCTCAGAAAACTGAATGTTTTCTTGTTTGACTGGAAATTCCGGCTGATAGTCATTAACATCTTGAATAACAACTTTAACCTTCAAGATTTTCATAAAGGTCTCAGCCTGTCGAACCGCTATTTTCACTATCTGAAAGCATTCCGGGTTGTGTCCGCATAATGACTCTGCATTTAGTGTTTGGGCAGTATAGAGTTTTCCTGTTTTTTTGGCAATCCGAAACCACTGGGAACTACTGGAATCATCCTGTGCCAACTGGGTGAACTGAATTTGGTTTCTGTCTTGGGGTAAAACACTGTCCATCAAGTGAAAGTCAGAGGCTATATCCCCAACTAAAGTTCCAGGGCTTTTGCCTTCTTCTAAATAGTAGGTGAGGTCTACACACACATATTGGGAAATAATAGAAAGCAATAAAAAAAGATAAAGCCATGGGTTCCATGGATGGATTCTATGAGGATGGAATGCTGAAGTCATATTTCTCTGTTTAGATCACAAATGGCACTGAAAATTAAGAGGAATGAAAAATTAATTGTAGCGAAACAGAAACAGACAAAATGTTTGTGGATGAATAAAGAAGAATAGTAAAATGAATCATATACTAAGCTATAGGGACCTCCTTAGTAAGTCTAACATAGAAATAATTACAATTCAGCAGCTGCTAATAGAGAAAGAAAGACAAATAGCAGCAAGTATTCAACTACAGCAGCAGCAGTAGCAATCAAAACATGGACAACAGTAGCAATCAAAATCATGAGAGACAGCAGCAGCAGTTGCATACTAATCAGCAACTTGTCCAAATGGATAAAAGTTTTGTTTTGTGAATTTAATGACATAGTGGTTGTAAGTTCAATCCCTAGGCTGGGTGTGTATACTTGCACTCAGTGTAAACAAGTGAGCAATAATTGAACAGTATTAAATAAGATAAGAATTAGACAATATCCCCAGACATGGGAAGTGAAACAAGAAAAGAATTATTTTTTCTTAATAACATGTAAACTGTGTATTTTGGTTTTGTTTTCAGTTTGGTTTGTTTTACGACATATCAAACTCAATGGGTTATTTAATGCTGACTAGATTTTTACAATAGATTTGTATAAATAGAATATATATTCTTTGTAAGAAATAAGTTTATAGATCAGCTTTCTCTGACATATTTTAGTAAAATGGCTTTTGTTGAGAGCTAGATGTATTGTTGGTATGTATTTTTTTTTTCCAAATATGTATTGCTGGTAATATTTTATTTTCTTTCAAAAATGTATTGCTGGTAGTATAATTTTCTTCAAAAAATTTTTCTTTAAAAATGTATTATTTGAATTTTTACTATAGAAGTCTGTTTTTATACTTTCATAGTGTTTTGACCTCAGTTTGAGGATAACTTATTTGCCCATTGCTGGGACCCTGACAGGTGCTACCACCCCGGGTCAAGGTGGACCTGGAAACAACAGCAACTAAGAGGTGGTTCCATGCTTCTTACATCTCTATCGCCCGGTTCACACTCCACCCACGTCTTTTGAACAGGTGAAGAGGCTCATCCCTTGTTTCCTGTTTAGGATGTGGTTCCTGGTTTTCTTTTTTTCTTTTTTTTCTTCTTTCACTATTTTTTCTTTTCTCTTTTTTTTTTCTTTTTTTTTCTCAATTGGAGTAGATAGACTTAACTATCGCCCGGTTCACACTCCACCCACGTCTTTTGAACAGGTGAAGAGGCTCGTCCCTTGTTTCCTGTTTAGGATGTAGTTCCCGGCTTTCTTTTTGCCAATCATTCTACTCTTAAGTAGCCCCATGCGCATCAGTGGCGTCATCGCCTTGCTTGGGGTGATATGATTAAAAAAAAAATCTTCTAATTAGAGGCTTTGCTGCTGGATGTAGTTTATTGTCATACCCAGGACCTGTGTATATTGTTGGAACAATGTATAAACAAAAACTTTATTTGCAGAAACAGTGGTTTATTTGTATAATCAAAAATTATTACTGACATTATTTCAAAAATGAAACTTTGAAAAACATCTTTTATATTTAACTTGACATAAAATTGTTGATTGGTTTCCTATTGTTATTAAGTAATAAAATAATGCACCTCATAATTATTACATAATTACTATAATAATTGAAAAAATAAATTTAAAGACTGACAAGTGAAAACCATTTAAGTAAAGGACTTAACCTTTGAAATAGTAAAAGTTGCCTTTCAAAAGCTAAGCAAAGTATTAAGAAACAAAACATAGAGAAAATATCTGTCTACATTTCTGCGATGAGGTATTGTAACTATTTATATTGTTCAAACTGTTGTGCTCATTACTGTCATATTCACAATGTTCTGGTCATTATATGATCTGGTCTTCTATAAAAAGAAAAAATAGTTCTAAGCTGCTATGTAATATCAATATTCTTGCATGTTAGTGAATTCTAGGCTATTTCTCTTCCAAACGATTGCTTCCCCGACGGCTACAATCTCCAAGAGTTTAAATGTAAGGTCAAGAGACACCTCCTAACACACTAACCTGCTCCCATTCTATCAAACACTCTTCCCATCTGCCCAACCCTCATCTTCGCTATCCTTACTCATCTGTCACCTTCCTCCTGACATTCCCTATGTCTAACCACTCCTTCTCTTTACCTTCCCCTATGTAGCCCCATGCGCAATAGTGGCAGTGGAATGCCTTGCTTGTGGTGAGATGATTAAAGAAAAAAAAAAAAAAATTTCATTACAGATGAAGAAAAAACTTAAGTCACTAGAGATGTGGTTCTATAGAAGGATGATAAAAATGCCATGAACAGAGAATGTAAGCAAAAAGGAGGTTTTAAGGAAAGTGGAAACAAAAAGAACAATTATGCATAATGTCAGACATTTAACACATAATGAGAAAAGAAGGTCAAGAAAATTTAACACTCACAGGACATAGTGAAGACAAAAGGGACAGAGAAAAACAGCGAGTAATGTACCTAAGAAACTTGTATAACTTTTGTAATCATTTAACCCCATGCAAGACAGTGAAACCACTATGACAATAAGGATCACTGAGTGTGAATAAATAAGAAAATGTAAAACATTATTAAGAACTTAGAACCATAAAAAAAACTAGAAGAAGAGTAATCAATAAGACAGTAGATAATGATTGATATTGCTTTTAAATTTCTGAATTCAAAGTTGGTTGGAAAGCAAGAAGCCAGAAGAGATTTCCACAAGTGAAAAGTGCAAGAAAAGAAGCTATTAGCATAGAACTTATAGTTACATCTAGACAATTCAACTGTAAATTGATGAGACCTTCAGTATTTGTCTGTATAGTTCCAGTGACTTGACCCAAAGAGTTGTAAGTTAAATACCAGGTTACAGCAGTGGTGAACAAGTAACTTAGAGAGTCAGGTTAGAGGGAGATAACTCATGGCTACCAAAAGAGGCTTCACACAAGGAATATGAATGATATACCCTAGTGATTGCATTAAAAATTTGCTTTGAAATTCCAAGCACCTGAAGAAGATCGGGGCATACAACAGCCGAAATGTTGTACAAATGGCAACCAAGATGATGACAATAGTCCAAATAATGTAAATAGTGATGAGATCTTGTTGCCAATCTAGTATTGTGCTAAAATTCATAAAGTGTAGGTACAATAGTTGAGAGCTCATCCAAACAATATTGTATACCTACCTATATACAGAAATGGGATATTACTATCCTCTTAAATACATGGACACTATCGGGGTAGAGTAAAGTGATCATCCTGATCTAAACTCTTTCTTTGTCAACTTTCTGCTTCTGAGGGACTCAGCTGAGAAGGGTAGAGTCTCTGAAGGGTAGAGTCTTATCTTGGTTGAATAGACAAGAGCCTGTCGTAGCCTTAAGCTGGATCTACAGGATATTTTTGGCTCAGAATCCCCACTTTGACCTTGTGTCACATTGACCTTGGTGGAGAGGTGATGAATACCAAGTGGTTATACTGACTAGCAGTCAATGCTCTCTGCCTCCCTCACTGCTTGCAAGCAGAAGGAACCCAAACGAGGCCCTACCAAAGGGTAGAGCCTTATCTGGGGAAAATTGGTAGTAGCCCTGACCCGGCCTTGTGCAGGGCAAATGAGATATTTTTGGCCAAGCTTAAGGGCTTGGAGACCTCACTTTAAAAATGGCCTTGTGCCACATTTTGCCTATGTGTGGATGCAGACAGATACAGAGTGATTATACTTACTAGCTGTTCACTAGCAGTGTATCTACTTCACACAGCGTGCAAGTCTTGTACATTTTATATAGTATTATACCCAACCTCTGTTTTGGTGATTATTCACGCAGTAACCTTTTAAGGTTACAACAAACAATAACCATGAAAGTATTTACAGAAAACTCCCAAGGAAGTTACATTATGGAAAAGCGACTGAAACTGAAATGCTAGGTCAAGACCAATAATGTTGCTGATTCTTTTTTGGATTTTATCAAGAGTCTCTAAATACATAGCAGGAGAAGCAGATCATATATAGCAGCAATATTCAAAGCATTGGTAGATCAGGTCGAGAGAAGATAGTAAAAGTACAAACATTTCTAAGAACTGCAAACAATAGGAAATTGTGAAGAGCCATGGTTGCTCACATCCTGAAGGGTTACAGCACATAAAAGAAGATATTTACTGACTCACATGTAACTTAACAAAATATCAATTTAATATAATGCAGACTCTCACGTAAAAACCTCATCAGGTGCAAACTTAACAAAATATCAATTTAATATATTTGTAAATTTTTTGGTAGTTGCTGAAGTGATGATCAAGTTTATTTTAAGTGAGCTGAAAATTTAAATTTGTACAAACTGTGCAAAGACGTCTAGATTTAAATAATTTTTGGAAGAAATATATTTAGTATATGAATACTTAATCTATGAGCCTCTAAAAATAAATTTTCTTAATTTGAAAACAATTCAAAAAATAATATATGATCCAAGTGGATGTTAAATCAGAAATATATATTTTTTTTTAGAAATCATAGATAAATATGTAAGGAAAAGGTGGTAAAGTTTCAATTACAGCAAATAATTTTGAAATGGATGTAAGGTGAACATGGTGGCATTTATGAACATGTTGAAAAATAGTATAAATAGGCTTGAAGATTATAATATATTGGAACCATTGTGAAGAAAACCTAAAGATCCTGTTGTTTGAATAATAACAACAGGAGCTATTAGGATCTTCCTTCATGAATGAAACTTCTAATAGCTTCTGTTGTTATTTAAACAACAGGAGCCATTAGGATCTTCCTTCATGAATGAAACTTCTAACAGCTTCTGTTGTTATTTAAACAACAGGAGCTATTAGGATCTTCCTTCATGAATGAAACTTCTAACAGCTTCTGTTGTTATTTAAACAACAGGAGCTATTAGGATCTTCCTTCATGAATGAAACTTCAGACACAATTGAGTTATTCAATGATCTTGATGGCTTTAACCAGAAAAAAAAACAAATGCACTGCTCATCTTTGGAGGTAAATTTTATCACTCTTTGTGTGAGACAATTGACATCACTTAGTCCACAATGAATTTGATAAAAAAGGTACATAAACTCAATGAATGAAAACAGACTATATATACAGTACTGTGCAAAAGTATTAGGACAAGAACTATTTTATCTTTGATGAGGCATATTGACAGAAAATAAACATTTCAATTAAAGCAATTTTATTTGATTTACTCAACAAATGCTTTAACAAGAAAAAATACTTGTTACAAAATAAATTTAATATTTAGTATTTTTAGTATTTTTGCTTTGATCACAGCCTTCATTCTGTCAGGCATTGACATCACAAGCTTCTTCAATGTATCTAATGGTATCTCCTGTCAAGCAGCTTGTATTTGTTCCCAAAGTGTGTCCTGCAAAGTAACATTAGATTTATCAATTTTTTATCCAAAATATCCCATAGATGTTCAATAGATTAGTTTCAAAATAACTTGTTTAATAGAAAACAGAAAAAATTAAATATAACTTCTTTTTAATACATTTTTTTTACACCTAGTTTTAAATAATCAATATTCATTAGTGATTTCCTTGGCTTTTCACCCTGTATTTGAATTTCAGTAAGGCTTTTAGGAAAATCACTCCTGTGCTAATACTTTTGCACATTACCGGTAGTGTGAAAAAGTGTTAGGACAGGAGTGATTTTAAAATTTATTTTGATGCCTTATAAAAGATAAAATAGTTCTTGTCCTAATATTTTTGCACAGTACTGTTGTATATATATAATAAGAGCTTACCTCAGTGGAAAACTAGCGATGATTTATGAGTGCTGTGCAACATTTAGAGTTGTTTATTTTCTGCATTTTGCTCTCATTTGTATATTTGTTTTTTTTTTTTCATTTTTTTTTTGCAACTAATTTTATTTATCTCAGAACCAACTGAAGGGTCAAGATTCACCATCTAAAATACCCTGATTTAAAGTATAGGCAGTCATTTACATATCACTTCACTTTCCTTTGTTTATAATTAAATTTTTCTTTTTCTTAATACCTTTCTTAGCTTTTAGAATGCACATTTTGCTGTCCCAATGTACCTTTAGATTTCATTGTTGCACCTTACATCAAGAATTAAAAAATTAGATCTCATGTTTGATTTATCATGCTAGACTCCTCGAGAGTAACACACTGCACCTCCTTGTTCTCACAATCTCAGCTGACTTTAAGTGGATTGACTACATTGAATTAATAACTAAATCTACTGATAAGAAGGTTGGGTCCTTGTGTCAGGCCAGGAACTTCTCTTCTGAATCTGTCATGCACATCTACAAATCTACAGTCCACTTGTGCATTGAATACTGCTGTCATATCTGGTCAAGTACCCCTGCTGCTCACCTTGGGGTTCTCAACAAGATCCAAAAAATAATCTGCAATGTAGTTGATCCTGACCTGGCAGCTTGAATTCAGTCTCTCTCTCACCTACAAGATGTGGTTTCCCTCTGCCTGTTTTACAAGTATTTTTATGGATTCTGCACTGATGAGCTTAGCTCCTTGGTGCCCCCCCCCCACCAAGTGAATTTACTCAAGCTATCAGATTGGCAACAAGATCTCACCCTTTTACTGTGGAAAGAATCAAGTGTAACTGCAACTTCTATTCTATCAGCTCCTTTTCTCACACTTCCCGCCTGTACAACTCCCTTTCGTATTCTTGTTTCCCTGATAGCTACAATCTTCAAGAGTTTAAATGCAACGTCAACTGTCTTCTCTTATCTCCTTGACTTTAATCCGTCTTCTTTTTTCATACTTTTCTCTCACTCAGCTCTCTTTACCTCAATGTACCCATCCTTCTCTTACCCATTCTCCAACACGTACTGTGAGCTGTTTCCTCTCTCTTCACTCTCCTATTATGTAACCCTCTGCGCACCAGTGGTAGTTCTGCCTTGCTTGGGGTGAGACGATTATTAAAAAAAAAACATCCTAGTAAGTTAGTCAGTCAGTTATGTGCCATATGTGATAGACGATTTGAGCAATCATGTCTCAAAAGAAACATGACTGACTGGGCAGAAAATTATCCCACAGTAGGTTGCCATTGCATTGTGAGATAGACTGGTTGCCAGCAAAGGCTATAGAACCAAATCTGTTCTATTATTTAGCCCATAACTGGAAAGAAGAGACAGATTTATACCTTTCCCAAGTTTATTTGTTCATAAATGAATGCAAGAATTCAAATGGAATTTGAACTCAGCTCCCCGATTTGTCGGTCCGAGTTGATATCCACTGCACCACAACGCACACCCAGTGTCCATCCCAGTAAGTAACTTTGTAAAAACTCCAATAAAAATATTCTACATTTTTTGATATATAGGAAATTACTTCTCTGTCTGTGTGTCTAGCAGACTCACAGACAGAAAAGTAATTTTATATATCAGATGCAAGTTATGGACCTCAAAAATGTAACACAATATCTCATTATTAAGAAAGAATTGTACATTTTAGTTTAAAAAAAGAAAAACAAATTTCATTAATTTTAATTCTCCTTTTTAAAATCCTAAATTTTCCCATTTCCTATTTAGCAATTTATTTTCCTCTTTGAGCACTGAATTACATTCCTCATCATTGAAAAAGAAAATAAATTGAAATGTTAAAGGTTAAAATGGTTGATGGGGATTTTAAGACTATCACTCAATTGCTACAATTATGCGAAACTCAGTTTTTAGAAACAACTGGCAACCAGCCACATTTGCATTCAAGAATGTTAAATACTTTAAAAATTAGAAATAAAATAAAATGAAACAAAAATTAAAGACAGAATTAAAATAGAAAATAAAATGAGAGACAAAACAAATAAAAATAAGATAATTTTTCCCCAAAATTAAACAAATGGCACTGTAAGATTATGAAAAGCTATTCGGACTGACATTTTTAAAATGTTATTTTTTTATTCATTTTGTTTTTCTTTATTAATTGTAAAACTAAAATAGATGTTCTCCTCCCCTCTTTATTTTTCTCCCCCTCTTCTCGCTCTGTCTACGATTCCCCCACCTCCATTTTCTTTTCTCTTTTTCTCTTTTGACAAGTTCATTAATATTTAATCTATAGAAACACAACTAGTTGTTAGGGAAGTAAAGTTATAGACTGATCCCTATTTCAAAAATTGTTTTCGAACACCAAGAAAAAAAGAGCACAGTAAAAGAAACAAAACAAATAAATAAATTGGAACCCAATGCAATACAATGCAAATGCAATAAATTTACAGAACGTTTTAGATCTTTGGGAGGATCGAAGGTTTGTAAGAAATTAGATTTAGGATGCCATTGATTGATTGTGTGTCGACTTTTATATAAGAGATATTTTACATTTAGACTCCTCCTCTTCCTCCTCCTGTCTTTTTTTCCTTCCTCCAACCTCCTTTTACTTTCTACTCCTCCTTTTGCTTCCTCCTGCCTTCTGGTCCGCCCTTTTATTATGAGCTCTATTAATTATTATTATTGTTTATATATATTTGCGTTTTTTTTTGTTTTTTTCTTATGGTCTATCTGGAAACTGACTATGATAACTCTGAATTAAGAAAGATTTTAGTGAAAGTATTCATTTTCTTTTCTTTTAAATCCTTTCTTTAAAGTTTTGCTTCTTATCAATCCTTGTAATTTCTTCTTACATATGTTTTTTCTTTTAATTTTTCATATTCTCCTTTTCTTTCCATATCTTATTATTACTTATTTTCCCTCTTTCCTCAACTTCTTTTCGATAATCAATATTCTCGCACCACTCTTTTTGTAAGCTTATTTTCTTTTTTTGTTTATCTTCCTGTTTTTTCTTGTTACTTTTGGTACATTTTTTTATCTCTGCATTTCTCTCTTATCCATGTTCAAAATATGTTTCTACACTTAGTTAAGTATTTTAATATATTTTAATATAGTTTTAATATTCTTAATATATTTGCAATATATTTTTAATATGCTTATAATATAGTTTTAATATGTTTAATATCATTTTAACATTTTTATCTCTGCATTCTTTAATTATCCTTGTACGAAATATTTTTTATCCCATTTGTAACACTTAAATATTTTTAATAAATTTTTAATATACTTAATATATTTTTAATATACTTCATATATTTTTAATATACTTAATATATTTTTAATATACTTAATATATTTTTATTATATTTACTTATATAGATTTAATATTGTTAATATAATTTTACTTTTTTATCTTGTTATTCTTCTCTTATCTTTGTTCAAAATATGTTTCTACCATTTGTAACACTTAAATATTTTTAATATAGTTTTAATATAATTTTAATATAGTTTTGATATTCTTAATATATTTTAATATATTTATAATATAGTTCTAATATTTTTAATATCGTTTTACTATTTTTATCTCTGCAATCTTCTCTTACACTCATTCAAAATATGTTTCTACCTTTTGTAACAGTTAAATATTTTAATATAGTTTTAATATTGTTTAATATTTTTAGTATATTTTTAATATAGTTGTAATATGTTTTTACATAGTTTTAATATTTTATCTCTGCATTCTTTTACTTATCCTTGTTCAAAATTTGTTTCTACCCTTTGTAACAAATATTTTAATATAGTTTTAATATATTTTTAATATAGTTTTAATATTTTTAGTATGTTTTTAATATAGTTGTAATATATTTTTAATATTGTTTTAATATTTTTATCTCTGCATTCTTTTTCTTATTCTTGTACAAAATATGTTTTTATCCTTCGTAACAAATATTTTAATATAGTTTTAATATATTTTTAATATAATTTTAATATTTTTAACATATTTGTAATATATTTTTAGTTTTAATATTTTTATCTCTGTATTCTTTTCCTTATCTTTGTTCAAAATGTTTCTATCATTTGCAACAGTTAAATATTTTTTCTTTTTTCTGTAGCTCTTTTCAATTTTTGCTATTTTCACTTTATTTAGTTTTCAAATCTTTTCTCAAATATCTCAACCAATAATTTATTTCAACTTACCCTTTCTGTATTTTTACTCTTTAATTTTTTCCTTGGTTTTTATCTTTCACTTTTCCTTTTCTTTTTTTCTTTCCCCCATATTTCTATTTCTTCTCTTATCCACTTTTTCCTGTCCACTTTTCCTCTTCGATTTCTTTGATGCACTTTCCTCTCTTGTTCTCTCATAAACTTTTTCTTGTTCTCCTATACACTGTTTCTACACTTTTTCATTCTATACACTGTTTCTACACTTTTTCATTCTATACACTGTTTCTACATTTTTTCATTCTATATGCTGTTTCTACACTTTTTCATTCTATACACTGTTTCTACACTTTTTCATTCTATACACAGTTCCTACACTTTTCATTCTATAAACTGTTCCTACACTTTTTCATTTTATACCCTTTTCTTACACTTTTTCATTCTATACACTGTTCCTACAGTTTTTCATTCTATACACTGTTCCTACATTTTTCATTCTATACACTGTTTCTACACTTTTTCATTCTATATACTGTTTCTACATTTTTCATTCTATATGCTGTTTCTACACTTTTTCATTCTATACACAGTTTCTACACTTTTTCATTCTATACACTGTTCCTACACTTTTTCATTTTATACCCTTTTCTTACACTTTTTCATTCTATACACTGTTCCTACACTTTTTCATTCTATATACTGTTTCTACATTTTTTCATTCTATACGCTGTTTCTACACTTTTTCATTCTATACACTGTTCCTACACTTTTTCATTCTATACACAGTTCCTACACTTTTTCATTCTATAAACTGTTCCTACACTTTTTCATTTTATACCCTTTCTTACACTTTTTCATTCTATACACTGTTCCTACAGTTTTTCATTCTATACACTGTTCCTACATTTTTCATTCTATACACTGTTTCTACACTTTTTCATTCTATATACTGTTTCTACATTTTTCATTCTATATGCTGTTTCTACATTTTTCTTTTTCATTCTATACACTGTTTCTACACTTTTTCATTCTATACACTGTTCCTACACTTTTTCATTTTATACCCTTTTCTTACACTTTTTCATTCTATACACTGTTCCTACACTTTTTCATTCTATATACTGTTTCTACATTTTTTCATTCTATATGCTGTTTCTACACTTTTTCATTCTATACGCTGTTTCTACACTTTTTCATTCTATACACTGTTCCTACACTTTTTCATTCTATACACTCTCATTTATCCTTCTATACACTTTTCTTTTTTACTTTCCACACACTTTTCCTCTTTTATTCTTCTATGCTCTTCTTTCCTCCTCAGCATAGTGTAATGATTAGCAAGCTTGTCTTGCTAAAACCTATTACAACTGAGTAGTGAATTCAATCCTCACTGGGTACCCCATACTTTTGGCATCTCTGTTCCTTTCATATTCTCCTATTCACATTTCCTTCTCACTTCTGTCATTATTTATGTTTTGTTTTTATTTTCTTTCCTATGAACTTTCATTAACTTTAACCTTTGTTTTCCCAATTTTTCTTTTTTCTTTTCTTCCTATCTTTCTTCTTATTTTTTTCATCTTTCTTCTTTTTAATCTTCCTTCTTTTAGTGTCCCATAATCAGATTATTCTATTCTGTCTCATCTTTATTTTTTTTCCATTTACATTTCCGTTTAATCTTTATTTCTTTTTCTATTTTATATTTGAATTATTCTCTTTCTTGCCTTCTATCATTACACCCTTCTTGATTCATTTTCCTTCCTATCTGACTGATATTTGTTTATATTTTCTTTTATTCTTTATTTTCTTTTCCATTGTTTAATTTAATATTTGAATTGTTTCTCTTTCTTGCCTTCTTTCATTACACCATTCTTCATTCATTTTCCTTCCTATTTGACTGATTTTTATTTATATTCTTTATTCTTTATTTTCATTTCCATTGTTTCATTTTATATTTTAATTGTTTCTCTTTTTTACCTTCTTCATTCATTTTCCTTCCTATCTGACTAATTTTTGTTTATATTTGTTTTTATTCATTATTTTTCTCCATTGTTTTATTTAATATTTGAATTGTTTCCCTTTCTTGCCTTCTTTCATTACACTCTTCTTCATTCATTCATTTTTCTTCCTATCTGACTGATTTTTATTTATATTTTTTATTCTTTTTGTTTCCATTGTTTCATTTTATATTTTAATTGTTTCTCTTTTTTGCCTTCTTTCATTACACCCTTCTTCATTCATTCATTTTTCTTCCTATCTGACTGATTTTTATTTATATTTTTTATTCTTTTTGTTTCCATTGTTTCATTTTATATTTTAATTGTTTCTCTTTTTTGCCTTCTTTCATTACACCCTTCTTCATTCATTCATTTTTCTTCCTATCTGACTGATTTTTATTTATATTTTTTATTCTTTTTGTTTCCATTGTTTCATTTTATATTTTAATTGTTTCTCTTTTTTGCCTTCTTTCATTACACCCTTCTTCATTCATTCATTTTTCTTCCTATCTGACTGATTTTTATTTATATTTTTTATTCTTTTTGTTTCCATTGTTTCATTTTATATTTTAATTGTTTCTCTTTTTTGCCTTCTTTCATTACACCCTTCTTCATTCATTCATTTTTCTTCCTATCTGACTGATTTTTATTTATATTTTTTATTCTTTTTGTTTCCATTGTTTCATTTTATATTTTAATTGTTTCTCTTTTTTGCCTTCTTTTATTGCACTCTTCTTCATCATTTTTCTTTCCCAATATGGCTGTTTTTTCCCTTCAGTTTTGTGCTTATTCCATTCATTATTATCATTTTTATATGTTTTTTTCTTTCTGATACACTTTTTAATGATACTTGGCTCTTGAGGTGAAAGCTTCAGGCTTTGGGTGAATTACTCAGATGTGTTAAACACTGAATTGTTTACAAAGTGATCCGAAAGCGGGGTGGGGGAATTCTTTAATTTAAAAAAAAAATAAATGTAAGATTTATGTGACTGTCTATAATGTGTAGATATGTGTGTGTGTGTCTCAAACACAAAAACTGTATGTTCTTGCTTGAAGGCAAATGTGTAAGCGATGAAGTGCATATTGGCACATCTGTCACTTAATGCATGTTTGCATATGTGTCTTGAGTGATTAAAACAATGTGCAAAATACATGACATCTCAATCAACATGCAGACCACCTCTCTATATATCCCTCCTTGCTTCACCCCCTCCTCTTCCTTTCTCTTGCATACACATATAATGTGTGCAAAAATGTATTTATGTGTGTAGGTATGTGCGTGTATACACACTCTCACACACAAACATATATATTTACATAAATATATATATTTATATATATATAATTTAGGTCTACTTTTGTATTGAGAACTGTAAAATTAAAAATAAATGTTTAGGAACAGTAAATTTCTTATTGTACTTTCTTCCCTTTATTGTACATATATACTAGCAGTATAGCCCGGCGTTGCTCGGGTGTAATGAAAGTTTTAAAACTAATCCATGGTCCTGGAGTTCAGATGCTTTGGACGTTGGCACAAAAGACTAAAAAGCAATAGTTGTTTCCAGTTAAAGTGAAACCGTAGACTGAAAGAAAAATTAATGTATAGATGTAAGACAAATTTTGATTACCTGGTATTGATATCAAATAAGTTTTTTCATCATAAATTGAATTTTGAAGTCTAAATAAGTCCTCTGAGTAAATGGTATCATGGCTGAGACTAAGAACTACAATTATACCTACCTAGAGCCAAACCCGAAGCAAAAACTAAAATAAAATGGCTGAAAAAAATAATGACTGTATGTAGATAAACAGATACACACACAAACATCTTGCCTTTTATATATATATATATATATATATATATATATATATATATATATATATATTATTGATTTTCTGCACTATTGTAAGAACTGCAACCTTTAAACTTCTGAATATCATTTCTTATGTCTTTGTCTATGAGTGTATCAAATTTGATTAAAATCGAACCACTCCTACTATAACCTGATTTTTTCGATTATCGATTTTCGATATTTATCAGGGGTATCTCAACACAAAACCTAGCTAAGAAAACTCACAGACACTTATATTACAACTGAGTAAATTTTCAAGAAAATCAGTTCATATATATATGTTCATATATATAATTTTTCATGTGATCTTATAATTTTTTTCTTTTCAGAATATAAATTAAGAAAGAATCCGGCTATCCTTTAGCCATTTTCAAGGATGAATTTTATTTTACTACAAACTGAATTTGAACTGAATATGTACATTTTTTTGGGTATGTATTTAGAGTTATAGGAATGTTTTATATTCCAAACACGGTGAGTAAATCATGTTCATGTGTATATTTGATGTTGTTGAGTGTTGACTTTTCCTTTTTTATTAATAATGCTTACATTATTGTTATTCTATTTTTACATGTGGATGATGGTATTGTATTTGTATTAATAACAAGTAATTAATAACTCTTTTGCATTTCAAGATATTCTTGTATAATTTTGGTAAACATATCTGTTAAATGGGATACAAATGTTACTTTAATTTTTGCATAATTTATATATATATATATATATATATAAAGAAATTTCAAATTTTTCAAGATCATATGCCTATTTCAATGAGTGAAATTTGCTTCATTGGTGATCTTGATCATCATGGTAAAATACAATTATTTCTTTCAGGTTAAGAGGCTCATCCCTTGTTCCCTGTTTAGGATGTGGTTTCCGGCTTTCTCTTTTCCAATCTTCTCACTTTGTTTTTTTTTTTTCAATTGGAGTAGATAGATTTTTTTATTGCCCGGTTCACACTCCACCCACGTCTATTGAACAGGTTCAGAGGCTCATCCCTTGTTCCCTGTTTAGGATGTGGTTTCCAGCTTTCTCTTTTCCAATCTTCTCACTTTGTTTTTTTTTTTCAATTGGAGTAGATAGATTTTTCTATTGCCCGGTTCACACTCCACCCACGTCTATTGAACAGGTTCAGAGGCTCATCCCTTGTTCCCTGTTTAGGATGTGGTTTCCAGCTTTCTCTTTTCCAATCTTCTCACTTTGTTTTTTTTTTTTCAATTGGAGTAGATAGATTTTTCTATTGCCCGGTTCACACTCCACCCACGTCTATTGAACAGGTTCAGAGGCTCATCCCTTGTTCCCTGTTTAGGATGTGGTTTCCAGCTTTCTCTTTTCCAATCTTTTCACTATTATGTAGCCCCCTGCACATCAGTAGCGTTACCACCTTGCTCAGGGTGATACAATTAAAAAAAAAATGTATAGGTAAAGACAATGGAAGTAATTGTAGTGAAAAAAAAGAAGGAAAAGGACGAATGAAAAGGAAGAAAAGGAAGAAAGAAAAAGGGAGAAGAAGAAAAGGGGAAATAAGAAGAAAAAATGTATCAAATTTGCAGACAGAAGTGAATGCTGGCAATTGAAGGTGGGGAAGTCATGATAGATACATCGAAAAAAAGATAAAATATATATAAAAAAGAAAGGTGTTGAGCTTTGCCCTCTTCCTTTTGGATATATATATATATACTGTTTAATTAAAAGCAGAATATCTACTCAAATACGAGTATTGATTAAAAATAATGTTCAAACAAATAAGCTAAATATATACATATATCAAATGTGAATCAAATATGGATCATTAAAACTGTAGATAATCATATGTATGTTTAAGTGGCCATCGGATAATAATGTGTGTTCATAATTGTGTGCGTATGTACACCTAGTAGTAGATTTGATGTCCTCATCTTTGTGTAAATCGGTCAATGCTGTGGAGAGTCATAACATACTGGTTTTGGTTGAATCTTTTTAAGCATGCATTTGTTTTATTTGATAGATGTAGGATTCATTAAGAATGGATTCATAGAAAGATGGTGACATAATGTAATGTTTTAGGCATATGCTTATAGTTGTTAGTCATATTATTATGATGTTTTTAATGTATTTTAATGCAGATGACATGCATCTGACAAATGACAAGCGATCCAAACAGAATTGAAAAATACCTAAGTCTCTGTCTCTTTGTTTTATTTTCTCCCAACATCTGCTGAAGATTTAGTAAAAGTGAAACATGTTAGATTGATGTATATTTCCCATATGTTCTTGATTTTATTTTATATATATATATATATATATATATATATATATATATATATATTATAAAAAAATAGAGAATATATATATATATATATGTATTATACATGTATATATATATATATATATAAAGACAGAAAATCTAAGGAAGAGCCAACAACCGACCACAACGAACCATTAGGCAAAACCGTGGTCAGATGTTGGCTCTTACTTAGATTTTCTGTCTTTGTTTGCTCTATTTTGTGTTGAGCGCTTTAGTGTTAGGGTTTTCATCTTGGGGTTTTTTTCTTTCTTACGAGTGCTTGACTTTTTTGTTCATGTACTTTGTTTGTTTCTTTTTTTGCTTCCCCTTATTTTCCCTCCGAGTTTGTTCTCAGTGGGTTATTCAAGATGATTTAAATTATAGCTTGATCAATACTAGTTTTGGTAGAATTAGTTCTCTCACTATTGGTATTGTTGTTGCTATATTTAATATTATATATATATATAAAACATAGAATACTTGGTTTATTAGGTAAATTCTGATAGATAGAAACTCAAAAGAACTCAATGTTAAATTTATTTATTTAATTTAACTGAGTTATTTTTTCCTTTCAAACAAGTTATTACACAACCTAGGTTTCTACCATGTGGTCTCTTCAGGTGATTTGCAATAACTGACTTTCAACACATTTTTAAGAATGCTTGTGAACAAGGAATTTTTTGAACAAGCAATTTCCAAAAATATTCAGAAGTTCTACAATATAATTGTATTGAACACTTTTTAATACATCTCTGTACTGATCTAATTTTATTATGACCAAAAGCTAAGTAATTAAATAATTATATATATATATATATATATAAATACCAGCAGTATAGCCCAGTGTTGCTCGGGTGTAATGAAAGCTTTAAAACTAATCCATGGTCCTGGAGTTCAGACTCTTTGGATGTTGGCACAAAAGACTAAAAAGCAATAGTTGTTTCCAGTTAAAGTGAAACTGTAGACTGAGAGAAGAATCAATGGATGTAAGTCAAATTTTGATTTCCTGGTATCGATATCAAATAAGTTTTTTTCGTCATAAACTGAATTTTGAAGGCTAAATAAGTCCTCTGAGTAAACGGTATCATGGCTGAGACTAAGAACTACAATTATACTGACTTAGAGCCAAACCCGAAGCAAAAACTAAAATAAAAGGGCTGAAAAAAATACAGATATACAGGCAGATAAACAGACGCACACACAAACATCTTGCCTTTTATATATATATATATATATATATTATCGATTTTCTGCACTGTTGTAAGAACTGCAACCTTGAAACTTCTGAATATCATTTCTTATGTCTTTGTCTATGAGTGTATCAAATTTGATTAACATTGGACCACTCCTTCTATAACCTGATTTTTTCAATTATCGATTTTCGATATTTATCAGGGGTACCTCGACACAAAACGCTTATAGTACAATTGTATAAATTTTTAAGAAAATCGTTTCAGCCGTTTTGGAGTCTATAGGTAATGGACACACACACACACACACACACACACACACATTGACAAAGTTCCATTTATAAATAAGTTTAGATTAGATAGATTTAGATTTATATAGATATATATATAGTTTTAGTGAAAAGAATTTGTCACTTTAACTGAGCAGGTTCATGCTGACTTCGAAGTTTTGTAAGGACACTGTTATGATGCACTCACTCATCTGGGCTATATATATATATATATATATATATATATAACAAAAGGCTACAGTGTTCATTACTGAGTATGCTTCCTCTATAAAAATAGCAAACTTGTTGTGGGTGGAGCTTCCCCCAGGATCCAACCTAAGGGTGTATTGTTATATATAGAATGTTGTTTATTATGATCATGTTGGGAAAGGGTCTTTTAGATAACAATATATATCTATTTGAGCTAGTTCGAACCTTCATGAATCTATCATGCCAATCTTACAGTCTTGAATCAAGGTTGGAATATCATTAAGGGGGTATTTTGTGTCAACATAGGTGGTTCCTGGGCAACCCAATCATCTTACTTCATGGCTAGGTGTCCAGAGCAGTAGATCACTTTCAAGTGCATGTTTTGCTCACTCCAGAGTGCATTCTTCATTCATGTAAATTGTAGAAATATCATGGATGAGTTCTGCTATGGTGCCCTCTTATGAGGAATGGACTCTTCCTCTTGTTATATATAATTACCTGCATGACTTCCGGTAGGCAGTTGATGGCAGTTAAAGACAGCAGTTAGTTACAGCAGTTAAGGATGACAGCTAGTGCAGAGTTAAAGCCAGCTACAAATTAGGCAATAAGCAGTTTAACTATACCATTCAGACTCATTCTATTTACTTATTATTAACACTTACCTTTTTTATATGTTGTTTTTGTTATACTAATACATTGTTTTGAACCTACTTTCTGTTTTCTGTCTTACTTCTGGCCAAACTGGTAACTACAACTTTGCAGCGAGGTTTCGTCACAACAACACCACAACAAATTAGCAGCAAAGATTTTCGTTAAGATTTGCCACAACAAATTGGTGACAAAGGTCCACAACAGATTCATAATGCTGTGATTTAGTTCGATGTTGTTTCCAAGAGTTGTTAAGTATAGCTCTCAGCATCTGAGTGTAGGTTTCTTTACACTGGGAATCTAGCGTTTAATTACTTTAATTCACTATATGATCCAGGCAATCCCTGGATCATATAGCAAAACACTGGAGCAACATGGATAAATAATAAATAGAATCTTGGGAAAGAATGCAGTGACCAAGAGATATTCCAAACAATGGATACCAAATGATTTATTTATTTATTTATTTGGTCTAGTTACCTTGGACATTCATGAGTCTATCATGCCAACCATCACAGTCCTGCATCAAGGACAGAAGGTCATTACAGTGGCACCCTGTGTCATTACATAGCTGATCAATATAGGTGGTTGCTGGGTGACCAACCCATCTTGTTCCATGGCTAGATGTCCTGAGCAGTAGATCACTTGCAAGTTCTTGTTTTGCATGTCAGCAGTGTCCTGCAATGTACATTCTGTGTTCATCTAAGATTATAGAAATATCAGGGATGGGTCCATGAAGCTGTAATTTAGTTGAATGTCGTCTCCAAGAGATGTTTAGTATAATTCTTATTAACTGAGTGTAGGTTCCATCAAGCTTAGACTCTTGTGTTTTAATTAATGATCTAGCACTGGCACCATTAATTAACACCAATTCAAAAGAACCTTCATTTGAGTTTGTCTGGTAGATCAGATTTCTAGATTACATCCATTTTATTTAAGGTGGCCCAGACTTTAACTGTGCAAATTTTCATATTCTTTTCAGTAGAATTTATTTTGCTTCCTAGGTATGTAAAAGATTCAATAGGTTTTTTTATAGTTAGCTTCAGTTGAAAACTGAATGTAATTTATTTTTAATCATTATACCCCAAGCAATGCAATAAAGCCACTAAAATGCAAAGGATTAATGAATGTTAATGAATTGTTATGTTTTGCATTTCTTTGTGCATAGTAGTAGTCATAGCACAGCTCTCGTTGTCCTTTGAGGCAAGAGGGTTTTTCCTCCCCGACTTCTCCAGTTATTCTCTTTTTATACTGGTCTACTAATTTGCATACAATTCTACAATAATATTAGAAAGACACTACTAAGGAAAGAGAACAATAATAGAACAATAATTAAGAAGACAGTATATAATGATTGACATTGTATTTAACTTTTGAAGATCAAATTTGATTGGGAAGCAAGAAGCTAGAAGAGTGTTTTAGTTTTAAGAGTTTATATGGAACAGATGAAAAAATGTAACATCAAAATCTAAACAGGTATTTGGAAAGTGAAAGATGCCTTCCAAAAGCTAAGCAAAGTATTGAGAAATGGGAACATTTTATTAGAAACAATGAAAAGGGTACTGAACTGTTATTTAATATCAGTCCTTCTATATGGAAGTAAATGCTGGATAATCTCCACATAGACAAAGAAGAAACTTGAGGCAATAGAAATATGGTTCTACAGAAGAATGCTGAGAATATAATGGGTCAAACATTTTTACAACCTGGTTGTTTTAGAGAAAATTAAAACAAAAAAGACACTTAGACTTAACATCAGGAAGAGAAAGTTGAAATTTCTCAAGTACATAATGAGGAAAGAGAGCTTGGAAAATTTAGGACTCAAAGGACATATTGAAGGTTAAAAGGACAAAAGAAAGCAGTCCATAACAAACCTAATTAGCTAGTTTAAATGTTTGGCAAAGCAACGATTAGTCAGTCAGTCAGTTAAGTGCCATTCATGATACACGCTTGGGTGATTATGTCTCGAAAAAGACATGACTGACTAGGAAGAAGATTTTTCCACAGTAAGTTGCCATTACATTCTGCAGTAGACTGGTTGCCAACCAAGGCTATAGAACCTAATCTGTCCTGTTATTTGACCCATAGCTGAAGGGAAGAGATGGATTAATACCTTTTCCAAGGGTATTTGCACATAAGTGAATGTAATGAGTTCAGCTGGAATTTGAACTCAGCTCTCCAATTTCACAATCCAAGCCAATATTCACTGCATCACAATGCCCATTTACACAATAGTGGATATAGCAAAAAAGACAAATACTACTAAGAGCTCCAAAGGGGAGAAAATTGTGGAGAGTCATGATTGCCAACGTCCTGAAGGGACAAAATACATAGGAAAAGAAGTTTGTGTACATGTTTGGCAGAACAGAGATTAGAAGATATAGCAAAAAGACAAGCTGTACTAAGTGCTACAAAGAACAAGAAATTGTAGTGAGTCATGATCGTTCATGTCCTGTAGGGACAGGGTATATAGAAAAAGAAAAAAAGCATGCATAAATGGTTAGCAGAACAGGGATTAGGAGATATAGAAAAAAGACTTTACTAAGAGCTACAACGGACAGGAAATTGTGGAGAATCATGATCGCTCATGTCCTAAAGGGACAAGGTATATAGGAAAAGGAGAAGAAGCTTGTGACAGGGATTAGACAATATAGCAAAAAGACAAGCTGCAAAAAAGAGCTACAAAGGACAGGAAGGTGTGAAGAGTCATGATCGCTTGTGTCCTGAAGGGACAAGGTATATAAGAAAAGAAGAAGAAGCTTATGACAGGGATTAGGTGATATAGCAAAAAGTCAAGCTGTACTAAGAGCTACAAAGGACAGGAAGTTGTGGAGTGTCATGATCGTTCATATCCTGAAGGGACAAAGTACATAGAAAAAGAAGGAGCTTGTGACAGGGATTAGGATATATAGCATGAAGACAAGCTGTACTAAGAGCAACAAAGGACAGGAAATTGTGGAGAGTCATGATTGTCCATGTCATAAAGAGACAGAGTACATAGAAGAAGGAGTTTGTGTAAATAGTTGGCAGAACAAGGATTAAGAGATATAGCAAAATGACAAAGAATTTGTGGAGAGTCATGATTGTCCATGTCATAAAGAGACAGAGTACATAGAAGAAGGAGTTTGTGTAAATAGTTGGCAGAACAAGGATTAAGAGATATAGCAAAATGACAAAGAAATTGTGGAGAGTCATGATTGTCCATGTCATAAAGAGACAGAGTACATAGAAGAAGGAGTTTGTGTAAATAGTTGGCAGAACAAGGATTAAGAGATATAGCAAAATGACAAAGAATTTGTGGAGAATCAGGATTGACCATGTCCTGACAAGGCAAGAGTATTGAAGAAGATGAACAACACAATTTTCCTATCTTCAACTTCTTCATATGTTTCTTTTTACTAAACTAAGCTAAGTAAATAGGTGTTTACTATATATATATATATATATATATATATATATATATATATGCAGGTTTCAGTAAAAATGACATACAAGTTAATATGGTTAACTATTTTATGTAATTTTTTCATGTGATCTGATAATTTTTCGTTTGAGGAAATAAATTATATAAAAGTTTATGTCCTCAACAAAAAAAAAAAACATAAGATCACATGAAAAGTTACATAAAAAACTTAACCATATCCTTGTCTGACATTTTTAATGAAACCTACAGAAAAGAGAGATTGCTGCCCAAATATACAATATATATATATATCTTAGAAGTAGTACAAACCTATGGGTTGATAGTCAATTGTTTGTAGTGATTTACTTTATTAAGAGTGCTTGATACTTAGTAGAACATTATATATGGTAATATTTTTATTATATTTATCACAAATTTATAATAAAAAATAGAAATAATAAAAAAACTAAAATTAATCCTAATAATAGAAATAAAAATTTTATAATTAGATTAATCTTATATATACATATATATGAAATTATTTGTTTGAACATTATTTTTGACTGATACTCGTATTTAAGTAGATATACAGCTTATAGTCAAACAGTATATATATATATTTCTACCGGATTGATTGTTTATGATAAATTTTTGTTTTGAAAATGTGTGTCATTTGGCAGGATTCAAACTTGCAACCCCTATCAATATAGGGGAAGCCACCAATTGATCTGGTCAAGAGGTCTAAGATGTGGCAGTTTAATTGGTGGCTTCCCCTATGTTGATAGAGGTTGCAGGTTCAAATCCTACTGAATCTCTCACATTTTCGTAACAAAAATTTATCGTAAATAATCAGGCCAGTAGAAATAAAAATATAAATGTACTATTTGATCTGGTCGGGTGCCCCTGCTATTCTCCTCGGGCTTCTTGACAAAATACAGCGAAGAATCTGTAATGTGATTGATACCAACTTAGCTGACCGCCTGCAGTCACTCTCTCACCGGCGTGACATGGCTTCCCTGTGCCTCTTCTATAAATACTTTCATGGCTTCTGCTTTGATGAACTTAAATCACTGGTGCCCCCTAGGTGTGAGTTCGCACGAGATACTAGATTGGCAACTAGGTCCCACCCTTTTACAGTGAAACCGATGAAATGTAACCGCAATTTCTACTCCAACAGCTTCTTTTCTCGCACTTCCCACCTGTGGAATTCCCTTCCGCATGCTTGCTTCCCCGACAGCTATAACCTCCAGGAGTTTAAATGTAATGTCAATAGACACCTCCTAACACACTTAACCCTCCCATTCTCCCCAACTCTCCCCCTATGTACATCATAACTTGTCTATCGCCCTGTGTAACCGCCTGTGCTATAGTGGCAGTGGAATGCCTTGCTTGGGGTGATATGATTTAAAAAAAAAATATCTACTTAAATATGATTATCAATCAAAAATAATGTTCGAACAAATAATTTCAAATTGCCGGGTGTTTATAATCATTTCATTAATCTTTGTGAATTTCTGTAACATATATATATTTCTGTATATATATATATATATATATATATATATATATATATATATATATATATATAAGATAAATGTTAATATAAAATTTTTCATTTACTTGATTGATTTTATATTCAGCACCTTTACACCAAAATTTCATGAACAATGATTTGAGTAATTGTTCAGTCCACTCATCAGGAGGGATGAGAAATTCACTCTCTGTTTGAGAGTATTTTGTTTTATAAAAAAAGATATATAATTGATTTCGCATAGCTGGCCTGCAGATTTGGTACTGCTGAACATTTTTGAAAACTTTTCTAGAGTAATTCGTCTTTTACCGAAGCTGAATATTTCTTGATAATTGAGCACATTTTTGAATAACACATAATTTTGGATTTTTCTTCTTCTTTCCACTTAAAACAGATGATGATAACTTAACTTTGATAGCCTGTAATATTGCCATCTTTCTGCTGCTAAGTAATTCTGGTTGGTGTGTACTGTGTGTAAATAATGACCATCATCTTGTGCTTGCCAATGGAAAATAAATGTTCATCTTGGCAGTGACTGTTGCCACTCAGTTAACAATTACATGTCTAAAACATATATCATTTATAGTTAAAACTAACCATTGTATAACACCAGGTTATTGAAAACAACATTATATATATAGATATATGTTATGAAAATTAATGACAAAGTGGATATGTTTCATTCTTTATGATGTCATTGGACTAAAGCGATGTTTACATTGATATAATTACTTTACACATCATTTGTTGTAGAGCAGATGACACCCTTGCAGGACTCTCAATTATGGAATGACCCATGGACTGAAACGGACTGTTTAAATAAAAATAGTAGCATTCAATGCATAATATTGGAGTGTCATTCGAGTTATATTTGGATTGATTACTTTGGCAACTATTGCAATCTAATCCCTTGCTCTCTGTGTTGCAAGTTCTGTCTTGTCTGTCATTGTAACTATTGTACTGTTCTGTGTATATCCGTTTAGCACTGGATGTTTATTGAATAATATCACAGCACACTTTCTTTGTGCATCAAATCCACCTCAGTGATACAACATTGTTTTAGTCTAATGAAATCCTAAAGGAGGAAACCTGTCACATGAAAATCTATCCCCATTGTCATTAATTTTGCTAACATTGTTTGGAAATATAAAAATTATATTTTCTCTCATATATATAAATATATATATATATATGTTAGTTCTCTAATAATAACTGATGGATTATTTATGTATAGATTGGTACCTGCCGAAATCTGAGTATCTGCACGCTCTCTCTAATATCAAAATCTCATTCTATGACACACTACCTAAGATCAGCATAGTATCTGTCCACTCTCTGCTCTTTGTTTCTCTTCTGTATATACTGCTAGAGGAGTGGCCATGTGTACACAGTAATAGCAGTAAAAATACTGGCATAATCAAGCTGAAACTTTGATTATGAGCAGAAGGAAGTGACAAATTTAATGATATATTATCATGAAAGTGTAGATAATTTTTGACTTAACCTCCTATACACCCACACACACACATATGAATACACAATGATTTTTCATAAATGTGGATATATGAATAGTGAGACTAAAAGAAACAGGAATATATACATATATATTTCAAATGTTATTATAGTGGATACTTCATGTTTGAAATAGGCAGACCATTTTTATTTATTTATATGTGTGTATATATATATATATATATATATATATATATATATATATATATATATTAATTACATATATAAATTTAATTTATTTCATTTTTATATATATGCGTGTGTGTGTGCTTGCATGTATATGTGTGGGCCTATATATATGTCTGTGTGCATATCTAATTGTGAGTGTGTGTGCATATATGTGTGTGTGAATATATATATGTGTTTGTACATATCTATGTGTGTGTGTGAATCCATGCATACATATGTATGAATATGTGTTTATATATATGCTTGTTTGTGCATGTGTGTGTGTGTGCATGTGTGTGTGTGTGTGTGCAGATAGATAGATAGATAGATAGATAGATAGATAGATAGATAGAGAGAGATAGAGAAATAAAGAGATAGAGAGAAATAAAGAGATAGAGAGATAGAGAGATAGAGAGATAGATACTTCATATTTGAAATGGGCACTCCATTTAAATTTATTTAACTGTGTCTGTCTATGGTTTGCAAATTTGATGAATCCTAGTAAAGAAAATACATTGCTTCTCCACTAAAATAACCTTTGAAGTAATTAAAATGTTAGATAAAAAATAAATCCATTAATTTTATCAAAGATCTCTAGATATATGACAGTAACAAGAGACCAAATGTTGCACCAATATTCTAAGTATAGACTCAGAAAACTTATTGATATGTAAAATAGATTCAGGAAAAAATATTGTCTAGCATGACACAGTGAACCAAGTTTTTTAACATATATATATATATATATATATATGAAATATATATATATATATATAAAGAATCAATGCCTTTATTTTTAATCTGAAATTATTTGTATTAATTCAAACATTATAGTGGATATTTCCCATTTGAAATGGATGCAACATTTTTATTTATTAAACAGTGGATATTACTGTCTATGGCTTGCCTATTTGATAAACCCTAGTAAAGAAAATGCATTGACTCTTCATTTTAATTACCTTCAAAGTAATTAATGTGTGTGTTTGTGTGCATATATATGTGTGTGCAAATATATGTGTATGTGTGCATATATATGTGTGTGTGCATATATATGTGTGTGTGCATATATATGTGTATGTGTGTGAGTGCATATACATATGTGTGTGCATACATATATATATATATATATATATAGTTTTAAGTTGTGCTATATTTATAGGATAAAGTGCTCAATATCAGAGATAGAGCATATGTAAATATAAAAATGAACATTGAACATGTGGCCTGATGATTGCACCTAGAATTAAACAGTCTGTTGCCTCTGAGTTTTGACGTCAATGCTCACTTTTATATATATATTTTTACACATATTGTTATTTATTCAACTATATGTATTACATCTCACAATGTCTTCACATTTGAAAAATCTTAGTAAAGAAGAATTCCCAAATTTTGTTGTTTGTTATTTTTTTGTATAGTATCATTTTTTTTTTGGATAATATCGTTACCAGCCTCAAGTAATTTGATTCTTTCCTTGAAGTGAGTGTTAAATAGTATTTTGGTATTATCTACTAATACTTGTCATGTGTTAATAGTTTTTGTTTTAGTTGTTTGCAGTGTGATGATTAATATGTCTATGGATTGCACCAAGCTTCGATAAATGAGAAAGAGAAAGAAAGTGCCAGTGAGAAGTAATTACAAAATGCAAGTTTTATTTGTTTTTTTATTCATGAAAATTTAAATAAATATAATGCTGAATATTTAAAAAATAATTTGTAAATTTCGGACATGGACCATGAAATATAATCATTAATGAGTATAAACATAATTTTCATTGAAATTGTTTGCACAAAATTTTCACAAGAATTTATCTAAGTATTTATTTCTACAAAATAGAATATGCAGCACCAAGCCTAAAAATGGAGGAAAAGAAAGGGTTGATCATTTTTGTTCTGTTATTCAGCCTAACTCATTTGATAGATCGCCAAAACTTAACATTAGTGCTTATAAATTAGACTACAGCTATCATAATGCCACAATTTGTTTGCTAAAATCCAAATTAGCCTCATATATACAATATTTATGGAAGATGTAGAATGATGATAATAATATTTAAACGTTTCCCCAATGAATATTTACAATAGACATAAACTTTACTGAAAAATACAAAAGAAATTGTTTCTTAGTATTAGAACATTCCCCCACCATCACATAACATAATTATAACAGAAAAAAACAGCTAATTTATGAGAAATTTATATATTCCTTTAAAATTTTGAAGTATACTTTATACAAATCTGCTCTTAGGTGCCAAATACAAGGGGGTGGTCTTTATAGTTAGGATGTGCAGAATTGTTTTTAATATGCAATAAACAGAGGTGTAGTTTTCAATTCACTTGTCAATAAATCTAAAATTTATTTGTAATTACATGTATGCAAATTTTCATCAATTTGCATGCATTCCTCTGGGAATAAAATAGCAACATTATTTATTTTAAGTATTTCAACTGTTCTGTGAATATTAATGTATATTTGCTTCTGCATATACTTAATACATGAGGATGGACTAAAAGTTCACAGTCTGACTATGAAGGAGTGAAGCTAGAGCTGTTAAATCTTGCAAGCATGAATTTCAAATCCTTTTATTAAAAACAGCCTTGTTTCTTACCAAGTACATGGGTTGGCTGAAAGGTTCATAGGCTGACTAAAAAGGAGTGATGCTAGAGCTGTAATTAGTTTCAACTCTTCTTATTAACACTGCTCCTGTTTCTTACCAGGTACAAGGGTTGGCTGAAAGGTTCATAGGCTGACTAAAAGGAGTGATGCTAGAGCTGTAATTAGTTTCAACTCTTCTTATTAACACTGCTCCTGTTTCTTACCAGGTACAAGGGTTGGCTGAAAGGCTCATAGGCTGACTAAAAAGGAGTGATGCAAAATCTTGTATGTATTAGTTTCAAATGTTCTTATTAATAACTGCCTTGTTTTGTACCAGGTACAAGGCTTTGCTGAAAAGTTCCTAGACTGATTATGTTGGAGCTGTGAAATCTGGCATGCATCAATTTCAAATCTTCTTATTAATAATTTTATTGTTTATTTCCAGGTAAATTGACATCTGACTGTTCTAAGAAGACTTCAAAAGTAACTCATAGCAATTTGTTTTGAAAATGGACAAAATTAACATGAGGATGTTATCAAATACATGCAGAAAAAGGGTTTAGCACATTTATCCTGGCATGGTTTCTACATTAAGTGGTGACACTCCAGCATTATTAACAGTGCAAATGTGGGCAGCTAAATTTAGGACAGGAAGGAAGAGTTTTGAAGATGTCTCAAGTTCTGAACATTCTTCAACTGCTACTACCAAGGAAAACATTGATCACATGGAGGTGGATGACAGGTGATTGATTATAAATCAAACAGCCAATGCTATCAGCATATCCTGTGAGAGAGTTGAGAAAATTTACTGTGGATTTAGTGGAATAAAAGTTTCTGTTTGGTGGGTGTCACGTCTGATCAAAAGTGCACCAGGCTGATTAGATTCACCTCACAAGAAAATCTGAGATTGAGGCAGATTTTGCTGGTTTCCATGAAAGTTTCCTAACCAAGGATGAGTGTTTGGTTCAGCCACTTCCAAAAATCTGACTTCTTCTTTGTGTTGCTTTGCTTCAAAACATGGGCAATCATGACTCTCCACAACTTTCAATCCTTTGTAGCCTTTATCAGTTTCTTCCCTTTTGCTACCTTCCTCTGTCTCTGTTTCTCTTAATATGCATTGTGAGTGTTAAGTTTTCAAAACCCACCTTCCTCGTCACATGTCCAAGGAATTTCAAATGTTTTTCCTGATTCTGATTATTAGAATTCATTCTGTTACCATTTTCTTTCATTCTTTTTGTTTGGTTCAGAAACATTTTTCCATGTTCTTGTTTTATTTGTTTAATCTAAAGTTATTAATGCAGTGAGCCACTTACCTGACGAGCTTGTGTGAATGGATAGTGGAAGTGGGGCAGAGGAACCTTAGCAAAGTGTGAAAAGTTGCTAGGGTCACAAAGGGATTTGAAGTACTGGAGAGCCATGATCACATATGTTCTGAAGGGGCATGGCATATAGAAAAGGTCAGATTTTGGGATGTGGGCAAAGCTAAAAAATTTTCAGCAACCCCTTGTATATTTCTTCAGTTCTAAAACATTTAATTTCACTTTTAAATGTTTATAATTCCAATGGAATAAACACATAAATTTACTAATAAACAAAAAAGATGTTTATATTTAGAATCAGAAAGAGGCTGATGAAATTTCTAAGATATATAATGAGGAAAGAGCATTTGGAGAATTTGATACTCACAGGACTTATTGAAAGCAAGAGAGAGACAGTGAGTAACCTGCTCAACAAAGTCATGTAAATGAATAGCAGAATAGGGACTGGGGGTAATGTTGAAAAATCAAATTCTCTACAAAGCATGGGAAGTTGTGGAGAGCATTGTTCCTGAAAGTCATGGCACATAGAAGGCAAATAAGGCAAGTTTATTTTGTGTTTGTGCAGATGAATGTCTTTGTTTCTGAATATGTGTCTACACATATATTTCAAATTAAGCATTTAGTGTTTATATGTGTTTGAATGAATGCCTACTCATAAATTTATGCAAATTATCATAAAAATATTCAAATTCTGTGAGGAATATGTGTGTTCGTCTGCATGTCTTTGTTGATGTATTCTTATGACTATGCATGTGGTTGTGTTCCTCTTCTCAAATTTCCTTGGCTTTCTGTTTGAGCACATGATTTTTTTTTAATTTTTAAATTTTTTGATTTCAAAAAATATTCTCTTTTTAGTTTCTTGTTTTTTGAGCTTTTTTTAAAAATTTTTTGATGCTTTTGGATTTAGGCCACAATTATGCGAATTTGGATAACTGATAAACCTGTAAAAGAATGAATGCTTTAGAAAAGGGAAGTTGATAACTGAATGAAAAGAACTTTAGCATTGGTTAATTGCATCTGCTTTTTATTTTCTTTCTTTTTAAATGGTTCTTCTCTTTTTCTTTCATTTCATTTGTCCCTTAGATTAGGAAGAAAAGGAATGCTATCAAAAAAGAAAAAAAAAAACGAAAAAAGGAAAATAAAATAAAAACAAAATAAATAAATGCAATAAACAAATGTTAATCTAATAAATACAAAATAAAATTTTGAGAAACATTTCTATTTCTTTTTTTCACTATTTTTTGAAAAATATTAATATTCATTAAATGTGTCACTATTTGTTATAACTAAAGGCTTGGGTATTGGGAATGGGCAGAGAAGGTGACTGGTAGTTTTTGGACAGGGCTGTGTGGGGTGGAGCTATGAAATTATGTGTGGGTGGACAAAGAGGCAGGGGAGACATTGGATATGCATGTGCATTCATATAATGAAAGTTATTAACAAGATATTAAAGTTGATCAATTATGTGTGTATGGAGCTGTTTGTGCTTCAGTGCAATAGTGATGTATGTATTTGTGTGGGTGTATTTTCATATGTATAATGAGAGTGATAAACAAAATTAAGGAGATTGATTTTATGTATGAAGGATACATGTCTTCTTACACAAATCCTATATATATATATATATATATATAATGGGAATTAATAAATATTAAAAGGATGCTGCACATATGTATAGTATTAATATTTAGGTGTTAATAAAACAGTGGTCAATGTAGTATGAACAGAGCTATTTCATACCTAAATCCAAAGTTATTTTGTAGCTATATATATAGGTGTGGGAATTAATAAATATGCATATGGGTATACACATATATATAAAAATATTATTCAGGTGTTATTCAAATTGTGCTTAGTGTGGTAGTAGTCATATAGTAGCAGCAGTATACATGCTTGAGTGATCATGTCTCAAAAAAGACATGTCTAACTAGGTAGAAAATTTTTTCTGCAGTAGGTTGTCATTACTTTCTGTGGTAGACTGGTTGCCAACCAAGGTTATAGAACCTAATCTGTCTTGCTATTTAACCCATAGCTAGAGGGAGAAATGAGGGATTAATACCTTTTCCAAGAGTATTTGCATGTAAGTGAATGCAAAGAATTCAATTATAGTATAAATAGATCTATTAATTTTATATTAATAAATATATATATTATCCTATGTAGGATAATATGTATATTTATTAATATATACAGGGTGACCCAAACAAACAGGAACTTTTTAACAATCCAATAAAACCCAAGAGTGATGGAAAAAAATATTTTATTCAAAGTAATTGAAACCTTAAATCATGCCATTAAGAAACAATGATGGAATTTTCATTTTTTAAAAATTATGTCCTTTCATTCTTGAGACAGTGACAGTGACTGAGATCCTCTGTTCATTTAAAAAAAATAAGGTTTGATGATCCCATGTAATGAAACAGCACACCATACTGTCACCTTACAGCAAAACAGATGTGTCTGCAGATGACCATATATATATATATATATATTTTCTAGACATATGCTATTAAATATAAGAGACAATGAATGTCTATTATGTTTAATCATGAGCCGTTCTAAACGTCGTATTTTTGCTTTAATTTCAGTTGAAAATAAAGACAAAAATTCTCCAACATTTGGATAATTATTTATTGGTTTTCTTCTAAGCTTTCAGCTCACATGAGCCATCTTCAGAGAGGTAGTTTAAACTGAAATATTATAAAATCCACCATCACCGACGATTTTATTTTGTGTTGACATAAAACTCCGCTTGGCAACGGCAATAGTTACCAAAAATAATAAACGCAGTTCTTAAGTTTGCGATGCGGTTTTATGACGTCACACCGCGGGATAGCGTGAAATGACAACAAAACCATCTAGTCAAATGCAATGTAATATGTTATTTCCTGTTTTAAAGTTGATTTTATTGAGTGTTGGTTGTTTTAATTTGAAAACCAATAAATAATTATCCAAATGTTGGAGAATTTTTGTCTTTATTTTCAACTGAAATTAAAGCAAAAATACGACGTTTAGAACGGCTCATGATTAAACATAATAGACATTCATTGTCTCTTATATTTAATAGCATATGTCTAGAAAATTACTTGCTGCCTTGATATACTAAATATATATATATATATATATATACAGGGTGACCCAAAAAACATGATCTTTTTAAGTGTGTATTATCAGACATGAGCAAGTTGCAGCACTGCGAAACAGTGGCCTCACAAAGTAAACACTCCGCCATTTCAGTAACCATGGGTCAAGATGAATTTCTAAGCAAGTTATGAATGTCAGACGAGGCCCATTTTCATCTCACAGGTTATGTGAAGAAGCAGAACAACCGTTACTGGGCAGACACATGAGCGCCCTTTACATGCTATTTAATCTAGTATGCTTTAGACCACTCAGCCACAGAGAGTCTCCCTGCTCAGTAACGTTCTCTTTTCACTTTTAAGATATGCACAGTCTCTCATTTGGGTCATTTTGAAGACACCTACTATCATGATATTGAGTGAATCTCAATTACAGTTTCTGAGTGAAAGTGCATAATCAGCAGCTTAAACTATATTAGTATGCTCAAGCCTTCAGTCATGATGACTTTTAAATTTATTAATTTATAAATTTAATAAAATCCAAAGAAGAATCAGCAACATTAATGGTTCTGACCTGGCTTCTCAGCTTCAGTTATTTACTAACTGCCATAATGAATCTTTCTTGTGCTTTTACTACTTTCAATACTTTTGTGGTAATTATTTGGATGAACTCCCTGCTAAGGTATTTAGATTTTATGAATTTAAGTACTGTATGTGATTAGCAACAATGTCCCATCAACTTACAGTTAAATTGGCTAATTCTATCCATAAGTTCTATGCTAACAGTTTCTTTGGTAAATGTTCGTTTTAGATACCGAAGGCTTTTCTCCCTTCAAATTTATCCAAAATAGCATTATTTCTGTGCAAATATATATTCTGAACTCAAATCAGCAAATTAGTTATTGAAGAAACTTACCTTTTTTACTTTGAAAGTCCACAAAAAACAAACTATATCTCACACTTTTTCTCTCCCGTAACTCTCATGAAGTCATGTAATTAACTGCAGAATGACGTTCTATGTAGGCAGCAATTTTCTGTTAAATTTTGGTCGATTTTCTTCCTTTACTGAAACTTCTGGTGATGTACTTTCTGTTATGAAAGTAATAAGCATAGAAATACAATAGCACATAACTTGCATTACCAGAAGTACATCGCCGGAAGTATCAGTAAATAAAGAAAAATCGACCAAAAATCTGCTAAAATTCGATACGTACACAGTACATCATTCTGCAGTTAATTACATGACTTTGTGAGAGTTACGGGAGAGAAAAAGTGCAAGATATAGTTCGTTTTTTTATGGACATTTAGATAAAAAAAGGTAAGTTTCTTCAATAACTAACAGTTGATTTGAGTTCAGCATATACATTTGCACAGAGATGATGCTATTTTGGATAAATTTGAAGGGGAGAAAAGCATCGGGATTTCTTATGAAAATTTACTGTTTCTTTTTTCACAATACTCACATGTGGAACTCTCTTGTAGCTCCATGTTTTCCAGTCAACTTTGACCTTCTAAAAATTTAAATGTAATGTTAATCATTACCTAATGTCTTCTTCATGACTTTACTGCCTTGCATAGGGTGAAATGATTAAAAGAAAAAATGACATTTAATAGTATTAACTATTAATTATCCAACTGAAATATTTCTGCTGAACACAAGCTAATAGTGATTTTTTATTATAGGGGTCAATGCCTTTAAGACAGAGTTACTCTTGGTCTAAAGTGTTTTTGGGATC
>JBBBDQ010001373.1:4632500-4657500 GCA_037127315.1 Ascarosepion bandense
GTCACAATGAGAGTATATATATATATACAAGTTTCATTAAAAACAACTGTCAAGGTGCAGTAGTTAAGATTTTTAATAATTTTTCTTGTGATTTTTAAAAATTTTTCTTTTCCAGACATAAAATATGAAGATATTGTCTGAATGTTCAGCTCTTCTTTTAGTCATTATGAAGGATGATATTAATTTTTACTTTTAACTGATAAAAATCATCTGCGATAATTGTTAAAAGAATAACTGAAAATGGGTGGCTGCTTAAGAATATCAGGTATATGTAGATGGTACAATGGATAATAGCTTGAAATTGTTAAGAGAGCTAAGTACCAATTTCAGTCAGGTACATTATGCTTACTTATGTACAAAGGTATGAATCAATCTCTCCTCCACTCTGCTATAGGTCAAATAAGAAGACAGACTGAGTCCTATGATATTGGTGGGTTAACATTCTATGTCAGCATGAAACAAAAACCGATTGTGGGAAAATCTTCTGCCTAGTCAGTCATGGATCGAAAGAGATATGATCACTGAAGAGTGTATCATGTACAGCACTTAATTGACTGGTTATATGACACTCTGTTGATGGTAGACTTGGAAAAGAAATGGCAAGAGCTCTTAAACAAGTTACTCAACAAGTACAATAAAAGCAGAATGTATAGTCATCAGTCCAAGCTATGAACTAGAAATTAGAGACATCAAAATCAAGCAGATAAAAAAGCTTAACATTTTTTTTAATCATTTCACTCCATGCAAGGCAGTAATGCCACTAATGCACATGGGGCTACATAAGAGTAAAAGATTAGATAAAAGGAGAGTAAAGAGAAAAACGAACCAGTTACAGGGGGTGTCAGAGAAAGGAGCAAGAGAAGGATGAGAATATCGGTGTGATGACAGTTGCAAAAGTAGAGAAAAAGGAAAAGATACACAGGTGGTGTAGAAAGAACTGGAGTCAAATGGATAAAAGATGGGTATTGACATTGCATTTAAATTCCTGGAGGTTGCAGCCATCAGGAAAGCAAGAATATGGAAGAGAGTTCCACAGGCAGGAAGTGCAAGAAAAGAAGCTGCTGGAGTAGAATTGTCATGCTTAGAACACTGATGTCACATATGGTCAGGTGCTCCTGTGATATATCTGGAGATTCTTCATGAAATCCAAAGACTCTGCAATGCTATCAATCCTGACCTGGTGTCTCGGCTTTCAGGCATTTTCCTCCCAATGTAAAGTTGCTTCTCTGTGCCTTTGCTAACCAAAAATTCCATTTTTTAACATTTTTCCTCTTGTGTTTCTGTTTGTTCAAAAGGCCTACTAACATACAATAAATATTGTTAGTCTTATTACACTGAGGTCAACACTGAAAGGTGACAGTTTGTTTTATATTTGAGTGCAATCTTCATGCATGTGTCCACTTTTATTTTTACAAGTGTTCTATCCCTGATACTAAGCATTTTTACTCATAAATATAGCATACCTTAAAATTTTGTTTTTATAATATATATATATATATATATATATATATATATGAGAGAGAATGTCACCCCATGAAAACCAAGAGGATAATCCAAAAGATTTTATCTAATCAATATAAAATATCAATTAGATAAAAACAGAGAGCACAATAAATATTATCCTGAGCAAATATATTGAGAGGAAAACTCAATACTTAATTAAATGGTTATAAATTCAGAATTTATTTCAGCAATTTCAAAATATTTACAATTGACTCACTCAGACTATTGATGAATATATATATATATTACCGAGCGCCCATAGCCCATAGGTAGAATCACAGTCTGACGTCAATTCGGTCAGGTTTCAATGCTGGGTTAAAAGCAATCAGAGTCTAATCATACTGATGAGCTGTGATACAGCAAAACAGATCTCTCAGTGGATGACTATATATATATATATATATATATATATATATATAGAACCATTTTAGACACTTAATATATTATTTTTTTTTAATAATCATGAGCCAGGCATTTTACTGCCACTGTTTTGCAGGGAGTTACATAGGAGGAAAGTAATGAGAAAGAGGGGCAAGTTATAGGGGTGTCAGGAAGTGGATAAGAGAAGGATGAGAATACTGATGAGAGTGGAGTGGACAGAGAAAGGATGCAAGTTAGTGAGATAGGAGATGACTATATTCTTGGAGATTGTAGCTGTCAGGGAAGCAAGTAAATAGAAGGAAGTTCCACAGGTAGGAAGTGTGAGAAAAGAAGCTGCTGGAGTAGAATTTTCATTTACATTTTATTGATTTCACAGTAAAAGGGTGGGACCTAGTTGCTAATCTTGTAGCTCAAGTAAATTCATATATAGGGGGCACCAGTGAGCTAAGTTCATCAGAGCAAAAGCCGTGAAAGTATTTGTAGAAGAGACACAGGGAAGCCACATTGCACCGGTGAGAAAGTGACTCTATCTGAGCTGCCAATTCGGGATCGATCGCATTACAGATTCTCTGTTGGATTTTGTCAAGGACCTCTAGGGGAATAGCAGGAGCACTAGACATGATATGGCAAGAGTATTCAATATTATACAAAAAGCAAGTAATATTTATACATTATATTTTAAACAAGACATTCACAGCCTCTCGCACTATTTTTATTTATTTATATATATATATATATATATATATATAAACAAGTTATGTGTGCACATACATGTATAGGATTATATGTGAGTATTTTAATTGCACATATATAGTAAAAAGTTGGCAATCATTTCTTTAATATTCAGTACATTGTATATTATGTTATCAAGTACAAGATTTACTAACACAGGAAGTTGTGGCATCTTGGAACCAAAAATGTTTATTACTTCCAGAAAAAAAATATCAATATGAACACTATTAATAATAACATTCTGTCTTTTTCAAAAATATATTCATGATCCTCTGCAACCCAAGATCTGAATTCTTTAATTTTTAACAGCATTCTATTAACGAGACACTATTTTAACTTTAGGGTAGGTTAGGGTTTGTAAATGCTAATAGCTTTCAAATATCACAAGACAATCCATGTAAAATTAGAGTTATTTCTTTCTTGCTTTTTAATTATTTAGTGTTAACTGGAAGTTGATTTCGCTTTTCAATTGGCAAAGAGTTGATAATGAGGCTAAAAGCTCTCAAATATTGCTATCACAATTCACATGCAACTTGAAATATTGATTCCTTTATTTTTAGATGTTTTAAGCCAGACACTAATTTCAATTTAAGATAGGCAAGAGGTTAAAACATCTAACAAGCGAGAGAAAGAGAGTGATGCCTCATTAACATAATAAACTCATGAGCCACTAATTTTTCATTACTTTAAGATAAAAGATTAAATGATATCAACAATAGCAGTTTTAGCTTTCAAATATCATCAGGGCAATTCATGTGGAACATGGGAAATTAATTTCTTTTTAAAACTATTTTGTATTTCATGGACACTGCTATGAATTTTGAATAGGCAAAGAGTTGATAAACATGCTAATGGCTTTTGCATATTATCCACAGAAACCAGTGTTAATCTGTTTTTATCATAATTTTTATTTTTCACTTATTGGTAGTATTCTTAATTAAATTTTTAACTTTGCAGGAGTGTAAAAGAAGGTTTGGAATATTATCACATTGTCCAGGTGAATAAATATTAATGACTTTGGCTTTCTCCATAATATGTAATTTTTATGTTTTTTCACTTTTTATTGTTAATTGCCTTCTAATATGGATTTCTATTATAACATAAAAAGCTAATGATATTCTTTTAAAGTTACCATGACTTTACTCTGCACACATATGTTGACATATTACAGAAGAGGGTGTATGTTTGTGTGTTGGTATAGGTGCATGTATGTGAGTGTGTCTACATTTTACAGTGCTTTCTTTATTACTGATGAACAGAATCTCCTGATGATGATTCTACAAGAAAAAAACTCTCTGCAGCTTGTTTGCAGGATAATCAGTATTGTAAATAAGAAAAGTAATGGTAATATTAGCTGTTTCTGTATAAGGAAACAACTGACAATCACTGACCAAGCAGACAATGCTACTTGAATTATGTGTCTCTTCATTCTTTGCCCATTGTCTGGGATCAAAGTGAAGTATCTGTTCTCAGGTACTCACTTCCTGTTCGTCGGCCGAGAAGTTAAGACTAGCTTTTGACCAGCTTTGACAAGCAATGACCATCTTTGACAGGCATGATCAGCTAAGACCAACTTTGTACCTAGTTACCGGGTAATCTTTGACCAATGGCCTGAGCGTATGCGCTCAGGTTTCACATGTTAAAAATTGACCTTGTGTCACAACTCGCTCCACTGGGGAAGTAGGGTAAATATCAAGTGTAGTATCTGTTCTCAGAGGCTCACTTCCTGCTTGCCAGCCTGGAAACAATGACCAGCTAAGACTAGCTTTTGACCAGCTTTGACAAGCAATGACCAGTTAAGACCAGCTTTGTACCCAGTTACCGCATAAGCGGGGGGCTGGGTAAACTTTGACTAATGGCCTGATCATATGCGCTCAGGTTCCCCACGTTAAAAACTGACCTTGTGTCACAACATGCTTCAGTGGGGGAGTAGGGTAAATATCAAGTGTAGTATCTGTTCTTAGATACTCACTTCCTGTCCACTGGCTGGGAAACAATGACCAGCTAAGACTAGCTTTTGACAAGCTATGACCAGCTAAAACCAGCTTTGTACAGAGTTACCGCATAAGCGGGGGCTGGGTAATCTTCGACCAATGGTCTGAGCGTACGCGCTCAGGTTCCCCACATTAAAAACTGACCTTGTGTCACAACTCGCTCCACTGGGGGAGTAGGGTAAATATCAAGTGTAGTATCTGTTCTCCTCATCTCTAATTGTAATGGTAATAATAGTTGTTTCCTTATAAGGAAACAAGTGACAATCATTGACCAAGCAGACAATGCTATTTGAATTATGGTTATCTTCATTCTCTGGTTATTGTCTGAAATCAAAGTGTAGTATAATTGCATATATATTAAAAAGTTGGCAATCATTTCTTTAATATCTAGTGTATTGTATATTATGTTATCAATATAATATTCTTCTCATTTCTAATTGTAATTGTAATATTAGTAATTTAATAGAAGGAAACATTTAGCATTCATTAATTGGGCACTTTGAAGTATGTAAATGGTTAGCAAGCTTGTCTTGCTAGATCTATTATGACTGAATAGTGAGTTTGATACTCACTGGGTGTCCATGCTTTCAGTTTTGTGCTACATTTAAACTTAGGAAATCACCATTAATCAAGCAGCCAATATTATTTGAGTTACACATCTATTAACTCTCTGGCCATCAAGCTGGGATCAAAGTGTAGTATCTTTTCTCCTCTTCTCTAATTTTAAAGTTAAATCATTCAGCATTCATTGACCAAACAGCAAGTACCATGGTCAGTTAAAATTTATAACATTTTTTTCTTAAAACAATTTTTCAGGAAATGAGGTTTCTCAAATACAGAAAAAGCATATACCCCTAAAGTGTGAAGGCATTACAGTAATGCTCTCTCAAAACTTCAGACTTGGCCTGACTGAAATAGCACTGCTCAGCTAAGTGACAAACTTCTCTACATTAATTTTATTAACACTCTATCATCATCCTTATCTTGATATTGAGCACTTTATGACAAAAAACTGCTTGCCTAAAATGCCTTTCCACCAGCAAACTACTGAAAAAACAGCAATTTTATCAACAAACATCATTACAATTTAACAGTATATATATATATATATATATATATATATATATATATATAGTGTATCAAGGCAGCAGATAATTTTTTAATCATATACTGTGAAATATAACAGACAATGAATGTCTATTATGCTTAATCATGAGCCGTTCTAAACATCATATTTTGGTTTCAATTTCAGATGAAAATAAAGATAAAAATTGTTCAACATTTGGATATTTTTTATTATGCTGGATCTAAGCTTTAAGCTGACATGAGCCATCTTCAGAGAGGTTATAGGGACATTAACATAATGACATCCACCATCAAAAATGATTTTATCTTGTGTTGACATAAAACATTGCTATGCAACAATAAGAGTCACTGAATAGCAGACACATTTTATAAATTTGTAATGCTGTCTTATGATGCCACACCATGTGAGAGACTGAAATGTTAAGAGAACCATATGTCTAAATGCAATGTAATGTGTTGTGACCAGATTGAAATGTGGTTTTATTAAATGCGGATTGTTTTGATTTAATATAGATTGCCTCCAATATCTAAAGGTTCTTTTTACTGTGTGTATGTGTGAGTATTATTGTGTTATCGACTAAAATCTGTCTAATATTACCTACATAGCTATGTTTTTCTAAGAAATGTTGTTTAATTGAACTATGATCAGAAAGGTGAGTGGTAAGTCTATGGGAGAGCATGGTTGTAGTAAAACCAACTTATGTAGTAGGTTTATTATTAGTACCAGAGATGCAATCTCTGAACAGGCATGTAAATTGATGGACTACATTGGTTTTCTGTAGAGGATTTAGTTGTGTGATTGTAGAGTTATTAGAGACTATGAGGTCAATTGTTTTAATTTTTAAAAAATATATGATGAGCTTAATTTAATGACTATATATATATACATATATATACATATAAGAAAAATTAGGCAGACATGAAATAACATATCTGCCTAATTTTTCTTATATTTGATCTATATTTATTTATATACATATATATTTAGAGAGTTATCCTACCACTGTATGTACAGGATACTCCTTTGGATTCTTCTATACCCAAACTGCATGCTGATATATATATATATATATGTATATATATATCCGCAGACAGTACTGTTTTGTTGTATCAGAGCTTATCAGTATGGCTAGACATCTAATTGCTTTCAAGCGGGACTGAAAATTGAAACCTGACCAATTTGACATCAGTTGGAGATTCTAACTATATTCTAACTATATATATATATATATATATATATATATATATATATATATATATATTTAATCACATCACCCCAAGCAAGGCGGTAATGCCACTGAAGCGCAGGGGGCTATGTAAGAGTGAAACGATTGGAAAAGAGAGAGCTGGAAACCACATCCTAAGTAAGGATCAAGGGATGAGCCTCTTCACCTGTTCAATATGTCTTTTGTTAAATATGACAGACAAGGAAAATTTAATTCATTTTGTATTTAGTTTTTTAGCATTCTTACCTGTTTCCATTTGGTGGGAGTATTGAAGTGCAAAAATTGTCCATATTGTCCATTGTCTCCAAGCACTTTTGCCCATTTCTTTAGCCATTTTCAAGGCAAATTGTCTGTGGTGTTGTTAATTTCTCTTCTGGCTTTGAACTTTTTAAGATACATGTTCTTAGTATTGTTTTGAATACTAGTAGGACCTTATATATGAACACTGGAAAAATTAATTAAATTTTTCGTGTCTCTCATATTTAATGAAAGACAGTTTAAAATAAACAAATATACATTAATTTATATATATATGCAAGTTCCATAAAAATGACAGAAAAGGTTTTATCATTAAGCTTTATAAAATTTTTCATGTGATCTTATAATTGGAGAAATAAAACATTTGGACAATTTTTACATAATTTGTCTTGAAAAGAAAAAAATTATAAAATCACATGAAAAATCATATAAAAACCATAGCCATAACATCTTGTCTGTCATTTTTAATGAAACCTGCATAAAAAAGAGATTGCTGCCTAAATACAAAATATGTGTGTGTGCAGATATATATATATATATATATATATATATATATATTACAAAAAGTTTTGGAGATTTACGAAATGGATTAACAACTATATATTTGTTTGAAAATTATTTTTAATAGATACTCATATTTGAGTAGATATTCTATTTTTAATTAACTAATATATTTATATATATAACACTACCAGCCTGATTATTTTTCAGAAATTTTTTTGTGTTATTTGGTAGGATTCAAACTTGTGAACCCTAACAACAATCGATCACTCTGATGTATATCTATCAAAAATAATGTTCAAACAAATAAACTAATTATATATATATATATATATATATATATATTATAAATACACTACCGGCCATAATTATTAGGCCATCCCAGTTGTTTTAAAAGAAATGATGTATTTCATACTATTTTTAGTATTTATTGCCAAATGAAAATAGAATGGTTCTTTTGTTATTATTACTTTGCAAAATTTTACAAGGCAAGGAAGTAAAGATGAACTCATCTGAATCACCCTAAATTTTTTTCATTCTTTCGTTGATGAAACTGCAATACAGGTAATTATTAAATATTTATAAATTCATGTGCAATATTAACAAAAGAACCATTCTATTTTCATTTACAATTATTCACTTGGCAATAAATACTAAAAAATAGTATGAAATACATAATTTTTTTAAAACACTGGGGTGGCCTAATAATTATGGCCGGTAGTATATATATAGGATTAATACAAATATAAAAATTATCACTTAGCTAATTGATGTTATAGTCAACATCTTTAGTGCAGAGTTTCATAGCCAAATCTTTGTGTAATTGTTTGGTCCACTCTTCAGGAGGTGAATGACTGGCTATTTATTTCCAAGCACATCTGTCTGCTAGGTGATCTTTGTTGCTGCTCAAGTATATTTGTGTTTGTTCAACATACACTGATTTTGTCTGTGGTTTGCACTTAGTTACAGTTTCTGTGAGAGAGTACATAATTTGTCATGACCAACAGTTCAGTAAACCTTTTTTGATTTTCAGGCATTTTTCCAATGGTGATCCCCTCCCCATTCCAATAAGATCAAGAATCACTTCTCTGACAAATCAACCATGGTGTGATTTGAAACATCCCATAGCTGAAAAAAAAATATTCTAACCACTTGGCTATAATGTCAAAAATAAAATAACCTGCTTCCTAATGCAAAAACAATAATTAAAATGAAATATAGAAAACAACTCATTCAACAGAACCTAAATCCTTTCTGTAAAAATTAAAAATACAGAACAATCAAGTGTATTATGCAGAGTTACTATTAAGAAAATAACAAATAGAAAACATGACACTATCAGTATAAACCATAAAATCCCACATATGCACCAATACATGTATATATATATATATATATATATATATATATATATATATATAAAGACTAGTTTTATGCGGGCATGTATATATTTGCACTTGTGAATATATTACTCTTATTATACAATATATAACCATATGCATTTATACTTACATATACATAGATACACATAAATATATGGTTACTGTCAGACACAAATAATTTTTTCTCTCAAATTGTCAACAAAGTAAAAATTACTGGGCAAGAAAAGATAGTCTTTCTAAAGCCAATATTTTGCCATGAGGGAAATTTTGTCAAGGATGGTAGCATGTGGGTGGAGTGAGTGTGTTGGTGATTGTTTTGGTAGAGGCTACATGAATGTGGGTGATGAGGATAAAAGAGAAAAAAAAAGAAAAGAAGATAAGGGGTTGGGAAAATTGAAGGAACTAGAGAACTGAAAGGGAAAAGATAAGGGGGAAACAAGATATTGAAAAAGAGATAATTAGTGAGACATGCTGAGAAAGAAGGTGTGAGTTTTAAAAGAGAGAGTGGATTTGAATGAGTTTAAAAAAGACAAAGAAAAAGAAGAAAAGAGAAGCAGAAAGTAACAAAAACAAAAGATGCATGTTAAAAATTTTAAGAATGAAGAAGAAAAAAAGTGTTTTGATGAAGAAAAAGTGGAATTAAAAGAAAATAAAAAGATATCAATGGTTGAGCAGGAAAGTGAGAGATGGGACTGCTGTTTCATATTGAACTGGGTAATAGAAAAGAGAAGAAAGAAAAGAGGTTAGTTGTTGGATAAATGGAAGGATAAAAAGAAGGGAGAAATGAAGAGGAAAAACATGATACTGAAAGAGAGGATAATTGGTTATGCGAATTCTGGAAGAGGTTGAGAAATATAAAAGAAAGGATTAAAAGATGAAGACAAAGGCAAGTAAAGAAAACTGAGAAAAAAAAGTGAGGAGAGAAGCAGGAAGATGCGCATAGACCAGGAAAAAGGGAAAGAAAAACATATTAAAAAAATTGCCTTGGAGGAACTGAAAAAAAAGAAAAGAAAATTAAATATATTATGAATGGTTAAGATATATATATATATATATATATATATATATATGTATATATATGTATGTGTGTGTATGTAATATTACTATTTCAAATTGATCTGTGTAATAGAAAAAAGAAAATCATAGAAAAGAATGACAACAACTAAAGAACAAGAGAAATAATGTAGAATAAAAGAATTAAAAACAAAGGAAAAAATGAAGAAGATAAAGAACAATACAATAAGAAAATGGGAGAAGAAAAAGAAAAAGAAAAAATTAATAGAATGAAAACAAAAGAAGGATAGAGATGAATTTCAAGGACATTTGGAGAAAGAGAAACAAAAAGATTAGAAAATAAAATAAAAAAAGGAAAAAAGAGAGAAATGGGAAGAAAAATGAAAGAGAGAGAAAGAGAGAGGGGGTGTCATGTAGTTTGCTTTCTTGCTTCAAATCACACTGCATCAAAGATGACTTCAATGTTAAAGTCCTATGTGAAAGCCAAAGCTGGCAGAGATATCTGCAGGCTGCTCAGAGCCATCGGCAAAAGTAAAGAGGGTGAGAGAAAGGAGAAAAAAAGAGATGACCAATTGAACAGTGCCAGCTACAAGTTCCTAAGAATTCACGACAGACACTTGCATTTGGTGCTGAAAGTTATTTGGCACACTGGAAGGAGAATTGGGGTGGCGTAGTGAGGTGAATGTTATGTCTTCCAACCAAAACCTTTCTTCCCGAATGTATGCTGCACAAATTGATGGAGAATTGTGAGCTGAAAGTAAATGGCATTTGCCAAAAGGTTTATGCCAAAAACCACTATCTTAATATACACAGGTTCCTCATGAACTGTACACAATGTTATTGTTATGGTGGGAATAGAAGTCTATTAGATCATTTTTATTGGTGGATTTTCAATAGCTGTTTAAAATAATTATCAATATAGTTTAACATGGTTTTAAAGAAAGCTTATCTGTTTCATAAGTAAATTCATTTGTATGCTCAATGTTTATGTCACTAGAATTTTTTTGCAGCATGCTGATGTGCATTAAAATTCTCACAGTATTTAGCATTGTTGAAGTCATTGCTAACATTTTTGTTGAGATTTGTAAACTTGACGTTTCATTCAATTTTGTATCCCAATTGGTGAAATTTGAATAAACTGATTTGTTTACAGAGATCATTTGACAAAAACCCTACTTCATATTTTAATAGTTTCTTTAATTTGATTTAATTTTATAGGACTTCATGGTAAAGAATATTTTTGAAGAAAATTTATTTTTTTCCTTATTAACAGTGAGGAATAATTGTTTAAAGATTTCTTACTCTTGAGTATGCAACATACCACTGGTCATGTGGAAATATTTCTTTCTTGAGCAAAATTCCAACTTTTTTAAATGATTGTCCTTGTGATTTGTTAATAGTTCTTGCAAATGCAGGCTGAACTGGAAACTGAATTCTTTTATATAAAAACTCAAAGAAAAGATATGCAAAAAACAATATTGCATTTTTATTAAATAGGTATTTGTTATTTTAATCATTAAATTGTTTTAAAATCATGTAAGAATTTTGTTTGTTAAATAATAAAACTTATTTTTTCAAAAAAGATAATGAAAATTATTGTATTAAGCTACACACTCTAGTAAAACCAACAATACTTTTATTTAAAAGGTGTGAAGAATCTGTTCAGGACAGATTAATGAAAATTACAGAATTTTATATATAAGATTTAGAAGATAATATTGATAATATGAGGTAATATTGCTTTCAGTTAGTTGGCTAATTGCCATATGTAATACATATTTGTGTGATCATGTCTCTTTTGAGACATGACTGACTAGGCAGAAGATTGTCATTACTTTTTGCGGTAGACCGGTTGTCAACTAAGGCTATAGAACCCAATCTGTCCCGCTATTCAACCTATAGTTTGAGGAAGAAGAGATGGATTAATACATTTCCTAAGAATATTTGTGAGTAAGTGAATGAAACAAATTCAACTGGGATATTTGGCAGAGATATATTAATAATCATTATTAATATATTGATTGCATAGGTCAAATCTCGAAAAAACAGTTTCTAGAAATTCTAAGAAAAGACAATGTAATACAGTTTTTTTTTTTTAATCACATCACCCCAAGCAAGGCGGTAAGGCCACTGGTGTGCAGGGGGCTACGTAAGAGTGAATAGATTGGAAAAGAGAAAGCTGGAAACCACGTCCTAAGTAGGGAACAAGGGATGAGCCTCTACACCTGTTCAATAGACGTGGGTGGAGTGTGAACCGGGCGATAGTTCAGTCTATCTACTCCAATTGAAAGAAGAAAAAAATTAACAAAAGAGAAAAGTGGAAAGATTGGAAAAGAGAAAGCCGGAAACCACATCCTAAACAGGGAACAAGGGATGAGCCTCTACACCTGTTCAATAGACGTGGGTGGAGTGTGAACCGGGCGATAGTTCAGTCTATCTACTCCAATTGAAAAAAAATAAAATACAAAAGAAAAGTGAAAAGATTGGAAAAGAGAAAGTCGGAAACCACATCCTAAACAGGGAACAAGGGATGAGCCTCTACACCTGTTCAATAGACATCACTAAGAAGAGATTCTATCAGTAGTCCAAATTTTTTGTCTATAACAATAATCATTGAAAGGGAAATAATAATCATCAGTAATTGGTTCACTATATAGAAAAATTATGTGAAAAGACTTGGATGATCAGAACTGATAGAAAACTTATCAAATACAAGCTTGTCCAACAAGACAAAAATTTGCTGTCAAAATTTAAAAAAAAATACTTAATTAACACAATAATTAAGGACTGCAAGCATATAGATATAGATTTTAATAATGGTTTCATTCAAGAATTTATGACATTTTGTTTCAGGACATTGGTGATTATCACTCTCCAAAACTTCCTGCCATCTGATAGAAACAGATAACAAAATAATGTTATAATAAAGACACATAAAAGCATTAAAAATTTAACTAAATAAGGTCATTTCTCTCACTGCCTCAGATAAAGATGGGATTTTTACCAAGGATAATTGTGTGAAAGAATAAGATTGTTATACCAGGATATGAACGTTTATGAAAAAAAAATCAATGAAGATAAAATAATTTCTGAAGCACAATATTATAAAACAAATTCCTTGCAAATCCTTGGTTGATATCAAACAAGCTGTTATAAAGCTTGTTTGATATATATAAATTATCTTTCTCTCTCTCATGTATTCTTCCATGTGCTTTGTATCTTCAGGATGTGGACAATAATGGCTCTCCATAACTTCCTGTCTTTTGTGGCTCTTAGTAAATTTTGTCTTTTAACTATCTCTCCTACTGTTTGTTTTGTCGACCATTTTACACAAGCTTCTTCTTTTTCATCATCTTCTGTGTACCATGTCTCTTAAAGGGGCAATCATGTCTTTGCAAAACTTCCTGTCCTTTCTACCTCTTAGTAAATTTGTCTTTTCGCGATTTCTTTTAATCCCTACTCTGCCAAACATATACGCAAGATTCTCCTTCTTCTTTGTGTCATGTCCCTTCAGGATATGGTAATAATTATTCCCATAAATTCCTGTCGTTTATAGCTGTTAGTAAATTTCTGTCTATTTGCTATCTCTCCTAATCTCTGGTCTGCCAAACATTTACACAAGCTCTTTCTTCTTCTTCTCCTTCTTCTTTGTTTTGTGTCTCTTCAGCACATGAGCAATTTTGTCTTGCTACAACTTCATGTCCTTTGTAGCTCTTAGTAAATTTTCTCTTTTCACTATCTCTCCAAATCCCTCTTCTACCAATCATTTACATAAACTTGTTTTTTTCTTTTTCTATGTGCCATAGACTTAAGCAATCGTGGATCTCCACAACTTCCTGTCCTTTGTTACCATTGGAATATTTTGTTTTTGCTATCTCTTTTAATCCTGTTCTGCCAACACGACTTCGTTGAGCATGTTATACACTGCTTTCCTCTATCTCTCTTGCCTTCAACATGTTTTTGAGTTTCAAATTTTCCAAGCTTTTTTCCTCACTATATGTATGTTGTGGTACAGTGGATGTCAACTTGGAACGACAAACTCAATGCTGAGTTCGAATTCCAGTTGAATTCCCTGCATTCACTTACATACAAATACCCTTGTCTCTTACCCTCCAGTTATATGTGTTAAATAATAAGACATATTGGGTTCTATAGCCTTTGTTGGCAACCAGTCTACTGCAGAAAGTAATAGCAACCTACTGCGAGATAATCTTCTACCCAGTCAGTCATGTCTTGAAAGAGACATGATCGCCCAAAGCATGTATCATGCTGACTAATGTTCATTAAAAATTTCAACCGTCATGTTTTTGTGCTATGCATAAGTGTCTTTTTTGTTTCCTTTTTCTCTATAATTTTGTCATTCAGTACACATGTTCAGTTTGTGATATTCTCAGCAGTCTTCTGTAGAACCACATTTTTCTTTTCTATAGTCTGATTTTCATCTGCAAGGAGACTGTCCATCATTTACCACCATATAAGAGTACTTGTATAACTTAAAAGTTCAGCGCTCTTTTCTTCATTTCCAACAAAATTTTCCTGTTTACTTAGCTTTTACTTAGCTTTTAGAATGTATCTTTTGCCATTCTAATTGCATGTTGGACTGTTTCTTTTGCTGTCAGCTATACATTCTTTCTTCTTACAATTACTTTCTTCTCAATTACCTTCTGTGGGACTTTCTGTAGTTTCCATTCTATGTCTGCTACCAAGACTGTGTCATCCGCATATCCAATATTTATTAAAACTGTGGCCAGTAATAATGAATTATGGTAAAATTACTAATTCACTCAGGATTCTTTCTCTGTAAAGGTCGAATGAGTCTGGTGAGAAGACACATCTTTGTCTTAAGTTCTTTCTATTTTTGTGTATTTATGAAATTATTTTCTATTCTCATGTATATGGCTTTCACCCAGTATGAATTCTGAATTATTCTAACATCCTCACAAATAAATCAAGCTTACCTAGCAGTTCTAACAGTTCTTTGAGACATACCTTGTCAAATACTTTTGCATGATTGATGAAACATAGGTGCACATCTATGTGTATTTGTATTGCACTTTCTGATATATTTCTGAGCATAAATATTACATTCCTTGTTCTAGTATCTTTAACAAAAAAGAACTCATTATTGTCCTAATTTTGGTTTGATTTTGCTGTGCCAGTCTTTTATAGATGTGTTTTTTCTATTGTGCAATGTGTCGCTATCAAATTCAACATATAAAACTTTAATAACTTTGCAAAAATAGATCTACTAATGGATGTTTAATAGTTTCCGAGTTTTTTAACGAGTGTGTAAACAAAATTTGGAAAACTTGTTGAAACTTTATAAAAAAGATGAAATGAAAAATAAATCATGTAACAGAGTTTGTTTTTTTTTAAATAACAGGCAAGGCAGTAAATCATTCAAGATGCATGGGGTTACAGGGTGTAAAAGAGTTTGGAACAGAAACATTAATAATAAGCGGGAAGAAGAATGAGCAGTCAGGAGGACAGCAGATAGCGATTGACATTGTATTAAAATTTTTGAAGATCAAAGGTGACCAGAAAGTGTGGAGTCAGAAGGAAGTTTCGCAAGCAAGAAATTCAAGAAAAGAAATTGTTAGCATAAAACTTACGGTTACATTTAGCCAATTATGTAAATGAATGGCAGAACAGGGTTAAGGAGAGATAACAAAAAGACAAAATGAGAAAACTCATCCTTGTCTTACATACTGGATTCCAATTTTCATGTTAATATACATTTCACTACTAACAAGAGATAGAATAGTTTACATTCACTTTGAACTTAATGCTCTTGGTAAAAGCATAAGTCCAATTCTATCTTCCCAATCATGGGTAAATAACAAAACAGTTGAAACCCTTTAACGTTTATCGTTTGGGTGCAGCCTAAGTAAGAGATCCTTTCTTTCCATCTACTGTAACACATCACTCAATAAATCCCAATCCTAACTAATGAAACAACAATTTTTAGGCAAAATTCGACTTTATTCATCAACATAGTCTTCTTCTAGGGTGATACATTGATTCCAATGCTTCTCTAACAATTTGATGCCTTTTTTGTAGAATAGATTTATCTTTGGTCTCAAAATATGTCTCAATTTCCGATATCACTTCTTCACTGGAGCCAAATCTCTTTCCCTGGAGCATTCTTTTGAGGTATTCAAACACCTAGTAGTTGCTGGAGGCCAGATTGAGAAAATAGGGTGAATGCAGAAGCAATTCAAAATACAATTTATGTAGTTTTATTATCATTGTGATCAACTTGTGACACTATGTGTTGTCTTGGTGAAAGATCACTGTTTTCTTCTTCATTTGTGGCCATTATTTGGTGATTTTTTCTTTTAAATGCACCAATAATGCTATATAATATTCAATATTGATGGTTCTTCCTGTCTCAAGGTAATCAATGAACAAAATACCTTCCGTATCCCAAAATATGGAGACCAAAACCTTGCCTGCAGATGTTTGCATCTTTGGTCACTTCAGATGGCTTTCACTTGCTGCTGTCCACTTAGCTGACTGCCAATTTGACTCTGAAGTGAGGTGGTATATCTATGTTTTATTCATTGTAACATATTTACACAAAGAATCCTTTTTGTTGCATTGAAACAGTTGCAAACAACTCTGTGAATTGCTGTCGCGTTATTGTTTTTGATTTTCTGTGAATACGGCTTTCTCATTGACAAACGTTCATGCAAAATAGTGAATGCACTGCCTTCAAATATGTTCAACTCCTCTGCTATCTCATGCAACTTACGATCAGCCAAAACAAGTTTGTGGAATTTTTGTGTTTTTCGAGACAACTGCTGATTTTGAACATTCAGCATCATTTGTGTTTGCACAACTGTGTGTAAAGTCTTAACTATTATTTCCATGGAACAGAGTTTGAATAACATTTATCAAGCCATTGATTTGTTTAAACAATATTTTTTTCTATTAGAAAGCAAGTCTTTATCAACACATGAAATTCAGATTTTTCCATTCTTTTGAAAATTTTTAGAGTCACTTAAATAACTGTAATTTTTAAACTAATAATCCAATTGAGCCCAACTGACAAAATAGGTCAGAATACAGAGAGAAAGAGAGAGATAGATAGAGAGAGAGAGAGAGAAAGAGAGAGACAACAGAGAACTTCTGCTGGTTAACGCCTCCCCAACAGCTCCTGCATGTGTGCAATCTCTCTCTGGCCACTCCTCCTCCACACAACTGTAACCAATGAAGAATAAAAATATAAGTATATATATACCTGAACTTGTTCATTGCTGCCTGTCAAGATGATTGTTGTTTTTTAGCAGCAGTGGTGTTTGACATTAATTTACAAAGAAAAACTCAATTACACGATTTTTTTTCACTTTATCTGTTTTATAAAGTTTCAACAAGTTTCTCAAATTTTGATTAAAAAATTGGAAATCATTAGACATCTTTTAGTTGATTCAATCTTGCAAAGTTATTAAACTTTTATATAATGAATTTGCTAGGCACATATTGCACAACAGAAAAATTAAAACTTATGCTAAAACTAACTTTAATATATAAAATAGCATGAATAGAGACTGTTAGTACTAGACTATTTACTAAAATGCTTCTAAAATATATTCAGTTTTTCTGTAAAATACTCCTAAAATATACTAAAATATTCTGTAATATTGACTGTCAATCTCCTTCGGTCTGGAGCTCTATGCAAGATCTCTCAATGTGGAGTGAATCTGATAATAAGAAAGGTGAGGGAACAATGCCGAACTATGGGGCAAGTACTTGTTGATGATATCAAGGCAGCTGGAACCACAGTCACCAAGATGACCATTAGTAACATACTATGTTGTAGTAAACTGAAAACATATTGTGCCTGCAAGGTCCCCCTACTCAAGAAGATACATGTACATGCCTGTCTGAAGTTTTCAAATGCGCACTTGGATGATTCAGAGGAGAGTTAGGAGAAAGCACTGTGTTAGATGAAACTAAAATTGCACTTTGTGGCATCAACTCAACTTATGTTTGTAGAAAAGAATAAGCTGACTTGGACCCCTAGATCACTATCCAAACCATTAAGCATGGTGATAGAAACATTAGGCTTTGGAGCTGTTTCTCTGCTAAGGGGACAGGATGACTACATTGGGTTGAAGAAAAGATGGTTGGAGCCAAGTACAAGGAAATCTTGAGTGAAAAGCTCCTTACTTCAGCCAGGACACTGTAGATTGGTGTTCCAGGAAGGCAATGACCCAAAGCATACAGCTAAGTCAACAAAGAAGTGGCTCAAGAAGAAGCGCATTAGGGTAATGGGGTGGCCTAGTCAGTCTCCAGACCTTAATCCTTTAGAGAATCTATGGAGAGAACTGAAGCTTCGAGTTACCCATTGACCACCTACAAACCTTAAGCTTTGGAGAAGATCTGCAAAGAGGAGAGGGCCAAAATATTTTATTATTTTGGATCTGTAAAAATTTAATAACCAACTACAGGAAACGTGTGGCTGCTGTGCTTGCCAACATTGCTTTCTTTATCAAGTACTGACCTATGTTTTGCTAAGAGATGAAATACTTATTTTTTTCAATAAGATACAAATAAATGTTCAGTAATTAATATAACGTGATTTTCTAGAATTTATTTTTATATTCTATCTCTCTCTTTCAAGACATACCTATCTTGAAAATTATAGACTGTACCTGTTTTTGTAAGATGTCAAACTCAGAAAATCAGCAAGGGATGAAATAATTATTTTCCTAACTGTACAAATATCCTTGGGAAATGTATGAATCAATCTCTTTTCTACCCAGCTATGGGTTAATTAGTAAGACTTGTATCACTACAACTATTACTGTCTCAAAAAGAAATTGTGTACAAAATATTTTGTTTTCATCATTAAATGACCAATAGAATTTGATAAGCAATCAAACAAAAACAACCAACCAACTAATATATCTCAATTTTCATAAGGTGATATTCATATCAAATAAACATTTTATCATAACCTAATCATGTACAATAATGGATCATATTTCATATAGGTGAACAATTCAATTACAAAAATTGAAAATAAATATAATGTATTTAAATACATATTATTAGAGACATGTTGTAAAGGTTATATGTTAAACAAATCAGAAATGTTTTGTGGCATGAGATTTCTCTTGTTAAAAACTTGAATAATTTTAAAACATTCAACATTATGGATAAAAAATAGTGAATTTCATGTTGTTTTTTTAGGAAAAAAAACATGAACAAATAAATTCATGGATTCAGTTGAAAAAAAGACTCCAAAATGACATCGAAATCCACAAAAAAGCTTTTATCCTTTAATAATCAGTTGTGCTTAGTTTAATTTGTAACATATACAAATGTGGGTAGAAAAAAAGCAAATGTTGATAAGATAGTGAGGGTTAGAAAACACTGGTGAGTGGGGTTCTTGGGTAGTACACTGTAGCTATGTCCCTGAGAAATGTCATGAAGACGCATTTCTTGGGACAACATCCTGAGGATCTAATAGCTTGGGAAAGATTAATTGACAGATGTACAAACAATACAGGGTGCGATGTGTAAATTGTCGTCTAAATTTGTGCAAAAATCAAAGTAATACTGATATCATGTTTTAACAGATATATTTACCAAAATTACACAAAAATATTTTGAAATAGAAAAAAGTAATTTTATTCAATAAAATCACCATTGGCTTCAACCATGACCTTCAAGTGACTTCAGAATCTCCTGCATCTCTTCTGAATGGTCTCCTTGTTTATGTTGCCATAATCCTTGCCTTCAGTTCATCTTTGGTATTACAAGGAATTTTGTTTCTCTCTCACTCAACTGTGCCCTACACATAATAATCAAAGAGGTTGCAGTTTGAGGTGTAAAGGTGATGTGGTTGCAGAAATTGTCCAACAGCCATAACTCGGTTCCCCTGCTTGTGCGGCATGGTGCAGAGTCCTGTTGCCAGATATAGGGTTTTCAGCAGCCTCTCACTGGATCCAGAGCATCACTACCTCCTCAAGATACTTGACATAGGCATCTGAGTTGAATCTGCGGTCTTTTGGGAAGATGAATGGGGATATAACATTGCCATTACTAGTGATCACTTCAAATACCTTCATAATCACTATTAGACTTAGCCATTTTATTTCGAATCTTCTGCACTGTCCCCAAATTGACACACAAACACTGTGAAATGTTCATATTGAAGCTTCCGGCATTTTTACTTTTTTTTAATAATTTCACCCCAAGCAAGGCATTCCACTGCCACTATTGCGCATGGGGCTACATAGGGGAAGGTAAAGAGAAGGAGTGGTTAGATAAAGGAAATGTCAGAAGGAAGGTGATAGATGGGTAAGGATACTGAGGATGAGGGTTGGGCAGATGGGAAGAGTGTTTGAAAGAATGAGAGCGAGTTAGTGTGTTAGGAGGTGTCTATTGACCTTACATTTAAACTCCTGGAGATTGTAGCCGTCGGGGAAGCAATCATGTGGGAGGGAATTCCACAGTCGGGAAGTGCGAGAAAAGAAACTGTTGGAGTAGAAGTTGTGGTTGCATTTTATCGGTTTCACTATAAAAGGGTGGGATTTAGTTGCTAATCTAGTATCTCGTGCAAATTCGTATCTAGGGGGCACCAGTGGAATGCCAAGCAGTACAACATGCATTTTCCAAATTTCTGGTCGAGTGGATTATGTCATGGTGCACTTTTTCTTACTGACAATGTCTAACAGTACAAGACTAAGCAGTTGATAAAATTAAAAACAAGCAATTCACATGCACAAAATTAAAAATACGAAATGGTGACAATTTACCCATCGCACCTATGCATTAAATAGGGAGAGGATAAAACTTGCTTTTAAATCCTACCCATGATGCAATAGGCTATTTGAAACTGCTAACTAAGGATAAAAAGAAAAAAGATATTGTTAGATTCCTTTGGTTGATTCCTAGCCTTAGCAGATGGTAAACAGAGATAGTGAAATGTTTTTAATGATAATGCAAATTGAAATAAATGCCCTGCTGCTGATACAGAGATAATGAATAAGCACAAATAAGATCATATTGAATGATATAGAAAGTAGTAGTGGGAGTTTTCTGTAATGAGAGGGTAGGAAGCAACCATAATCTTACTTCACTGATTGGCAGAAGAGAATATGGATTGATCACAGAGAAAAACATATTCTTTTTTTGTTATTTTTTTTTATTTTATTAATACTGCAATAAAACCTTAAATAATGTTAATGGAGAACTTGTTGCTCATTGCAGAAGATTCTTGTCAGCTGTGCACTTTAGCAAAATAGCTTAGGTTACTCATCTTATTTCTTTTCTTTTTAATGAATTCTAACTTGAACATTATTCATAATTACTCCTTTTTCATTAGCTGTACTCATTGCTAGTCACTTAATTTTATTATCTGGCATTAAATGATTAAGGAAAATAAAATAAGATAAGATTTTAAAAAAAAGCAACATTAATATGAAAATAACTCCAACCATTAATAATAGTGTTATCTTTCCTCATGATCTTTACCCAGAAAGAAACAGAAATATAACAAGGAATGTTAATTGAGGGCAGCTAGATTTTACAGCTCTGTAGAAGTATGCTCTAACGTGTTCTCCAGCTATATAAAACAGTGAAATTGTTATGAAGCTTGCTTTAATTTATATTTGCAGATACAGCCACTTTCTCTCACTGGTGTAATGTGGCTTCCCTGTCTCTTCTACAAATACTTTCAAAGCTTCTGCTCTGATGAACTTAGCTCACTGGTGCTCCCTAAATATGAATTTACTCGAGCCACAAGATTAGCAACCAGATCCCACTCTTTTACTGTGGAACCAATAAAATGTAAATGCAAATTCTACTCCATCAGCTTCTTTTCTCACACTTCCTGCCTGTGGACTTCCCATCTATTTACTTGCTTCCCTGACAGCTACAATCTCCAAGAACTTAAATGTAAAGTCAATAGTCATCTCCTATCTCACATGCTCCTTTCTCTGTCCACTTCCCGCTCATCATTATTCTCATCCTTCTCTTATCCACTTCTTGACACCTCCTATAACCTGTCTCACTTTCTCATAACTTTCCTTCTATGTTGCCCAAAAACAGTGGCAGTAAAATACATTGCCTAGGGTGATATGATTATATAAAAAAAAAATTATCAGTCCAGTAGTAGTTATTCATCTTTAAAAAGCTACTCTACCCTTACTGCTTGGGCATTCATGTAATCTATAATGTAGCTATGCCAATTAGGCAGTCATTTACATATCATTTTATATAATTCTAGGAAAGATTTTTATTGTGTCGTAAAAGACAATTTTTATCTGCAGAATCTATCTTAAATATTTATTAATCTATCAATTGTCCATGTTCACCAGCAATACAAAACAGTACAAAACTAAGAAAGTTGGTTCATTGTATCATGCAAGACAATTTTACTCTATATTACATATTTATAAATCTACCAATTGTCTATGTTTTCTAGGAATACAAAAGAGTAAAATGTTACATAATACTAAGAAAGTTGGTGCTGTGTGTCATGCTTGACAATTTTTCTCTCTAGAATCTTTCATACATATTTATAAGTCTACTGTTCATCCATACTTGGGCACCTCAACATGGTGTATTGGTTAGCAAGCTTGTCTTGCCAAATCATATTACAACTGAGTAGATCCTTGCTGGGTACCCCTATACTTTCAGCCTTGTGCCACATCTAAGCAGCGCTTAGAAACTCAACTATTCCTCCATAGTTTGAATATTACTGTCACATATAACCCAGTGTTCCTGCTATATATTTAGAGATTCTTGATAAAATCTAAAGAAGAATCTACAATATTATTGGTCCTGATCTGGCATCCTGGCTTCCTGCCACCTTAATATAGCATTATTTTGTCTTTTTCATAAATAATTTCATGGTAATTGTTTTAATGAGCTTTTCTCTTTGGTACCTAGACATTATGAATTTAAGTGCAATACTAGATTGGCAGCAAGGTCTTATTATTTTACTGTTGCAATGGCTAGATGATAACGTAAATTCATTGCTAATAGTTTCTTCTTTTGTACTTCACCTGTGGAACTCTCTTCTGGCTTCTGGCTCTCCAGCCAACTTTAATATTCTAAAATTTAAATGTAATGTCAATCATTATCTACTGTCTTTTGATTTCTCTTTTTTTATTGTTCTCACTCCTTAATAATATTTTGGTTTTTCTTGTTCTTTCACACTCAGTATAATGAGAAAGAAAGGTTTGGAAAATCTGATACTCATGGGAAGAAGGTGACAGAGAAAAAACAACGCATAGCATACTTAGTGTGCTTGTGTAAATGGAGGGAAGAACAAGTCTTAGGAGAAATAACAGAAAAACAAGGTTTATTAAGAACTACACGAAAAAGAAAGTTGTGGATAGTCAAGATCATATATGTTCTAAGGGTACATGACACAGAAAGAAGAACCCATTGTAGTTTAATGACTTTATTGTCTTGCTTGGGATAAAATGATTAAAAAATATGTAGATAATCTCCAAATCTACAAGACCCCCTACAGAAGGTAGCTGAAGAAAGTGAAAAGAAAAGACTACAAATAAATTACAAGAAAACCAAATACATGGTCATCAACAAAAAAAGCAGCCTAAAATGCCTAATACAGGTAAGGAATACTAAAATCAAGCAGGTACAAAAATTTAAATACCTTGAAATCCTTCTAACAAAAGACAGAAAGTGCAACACAGATATCCAAAGGTGAATTGGCATGCCAAAGGACACATTCAAAAAGCTGAGTAGAGTATTAAGAGACAGGAAAATTTCAGTAGAAACAAAGAAAAGAGTTCTAGATTGTTATTTGATGTCAATTCTTCAATATGGCAGTGAATGCTGGACAATCTCATCAAAGATGAAGGAAAAACTTGAAGCAACTGAAATGTGGTTCTACAGAAGTTTGCTGCACATATCACGGATTGAGCATGTGAGCAATGATGAGGTTTTAGAAAAGATAGAAATGAAAAGGAAATTAATACTGAAATACTGAGCATCAGGAAAAGACAGCTAAAGTTCCTGAGATATGTGATGAGGAAGGAAGGCTTGGAGAATCTGATACTCACAGGCCAGATTAAGGGAAAGAGACACAGAGGAAAGCAGCATGTAACATACTTGACAGATCAAAGCAGATGGATTGTAGAGCGAAGGTTGGTTAGGGTAACAGGAGAAAGCATCCTAAGCGCCATCAGGGATAGAGAGCCATGAAAGGCCATGATTGCCTACATCCTGAAAGGACATGGCAAATACAAAAAGAAGATATATCAAGTTTATATTCTTTTTTTAGATAAAATCTGTAACATTTTACTGCATTAGACTTACTCCTTTAGAAATATAAAGTGGCCTTTTTATATCAGTGATGAAGTGCTCGAGAATATTTATGAAGACAGAAGGTGAAAACATCATATCACTTCAGGGCATAGGTGACCAAGGCCTTTCATGGATTACTTTTATTTATAATCCCTCAAACTGGGAAATAATCTTGGTAAACATAGTGGAATAATTTGCCATTGCTTTCTGTATGGGTATGAATTCAAAGTTGTCTTTCTTCTCAACTGGCTTCTACCCAAGTCTAAAGAGTTCAGTTTCTAAAATTGCTATTTAACCCATAGCAGGACAAAGAATAAATCAATTCCTGCACAGCTGCTAGAAAACCAAAACATAAACATGAAAACTAGGGTCATATTCTTAAATATCCTCATCAGATCAACACTTTATATGGATGTCACATGCCATCAAACTGGTTCAGAAAAATATCTATAGTCAGCTGTATACAATGACTTTTTATGATCAAAGTTTAAAAAAGGCTTTGAATGAGTGAAGCTTGAGAATCTTGTCAAAGATCATCTTTTTTTAAACATTGTGAACTTGAGCTACAGAATTCACAAAGAGCTGTACAAAATAATAGAAATCAAAACACTTGAGGACTTTGAACAACAGC
>JBBBDQ010001373.1:4662500-4690000 GCA_037127315.1 Ascarosepion bandense
GGTAATTTGCATTTATACTCTGGCTGAAACAGTTTGTGATCACTGAGCACTAATACCTTTCAGAAAAGCATGTTACAGGAGAAAGTGTGCTAAGAGCTACCAGGGGTAGGGAGATGTGGAAAGCCATGATCGCCTACGTCCTGAAAGGACAAGGCACATAGAAGAAGAAGAAGAAGAAGAAGAAGAAGAAGAAGAAGAAGAAGAAGAAGATAGGAAGGGACAGTTAAAAGCTCTACAACACATAATGGGGAATGTGGTTTTGAAGAATTCAAAACTCACAGAGCTTTGAAGACAAGAGAGACAGATGGAAGCATTGAGTAATACATCAAACAAATTTTTGTAAATGGATCGCAGAGCAGAGACTATAAGAATTAGCATGGAAACAAATGAGCTTAGAGCTATAAAAGATAGAAAATTGTGGAGAGCCATGATCATACACATCCTGAAGATCATGACATGTCAGTAATGATCTGATTATAGCAGTCTGATATGCTAGTAATATTTTTGACATATTTTACCTGATGAATACAATCGCTACTTGTAAAATCTATGATACCCAACTGATAAAAAATTAAGAAAATTGCACAAATTTTGTATTAGGCTTGAAAAAAATTATATTACAGACTTTTACTCCAAACTACAAACTCTTTTCATGTACACATTTAGCATAACAAGAGATAGAAAGTCGTGGAGAGCTATGATCTAATGGCCTGAAGGTTATGAAACATAGTAGTAGTGGTCTATTGCTTTGTGATTGGGGCACCTTGGTGCGGTGTAATAGCAAACTTGTTTCACTAGAACCAGTTACAACTGAGTAGTGAGTTCGATCCTCACTGAGTGTCTCTTACTTTCAGCTTTGTGCCACATCTAAGTGACACTTAGAAAATCACCTATTGCCATGTGATTGACTTAGTTTTAAGCCTAAACTATTCTTGTAACATTTGTGATAAATTTTAAGTGATGAATGTAGTTACTACTAGTAAAATCTTGGCTATGCATTTGGCCAAAATTAAGGAAATCGCACAAATCTTATATTAGGTTTGAAAAAAACGTATATTACAGACCTTTGCTCTGAATTTTATTTTAGCACAACAAGGAAGAGGAAGACTTGAAGAACCATGACCACCCACATTCTGAAGCAACATAATATATGAAAGAAGATCGAAAGAAATCTTTATACAAATGAGTGTCATATCAAAAGAATCCACTTTCGTGAACCAGGGTTCATGCACGTCACAGTGTATTACAAACTAGTAAACTGTGTTCTGTTTTCATGCTCCATTATCATTTGACTTATTAACATTTACTGTCTGTGTTTAATAAAGCAGAAATGTGGGTTATTTTAGGCTAAATCTTGTTTCAAATTTGAATAATTTACAGCTTGCTTGGTTTTTCTTTCATTAGGGTCTATTCAACTAGAATAATGTGTATGTATCTTCGCTCATACATATATACATGCCAATGTATAAATATATTCACTACGATTCCTGTCTACGTATATACACATTAATTCATCCGCCTGTGCACATACAAGTCAATAAACAGACTAAGATATACACATGACTGCATACATAAAATTTCACTCATATACTCACATACATGCCAATATATGTGTTAAGATATAATCATATATATATCCAGAGGAATACACTTGTATACACACATTCATGTCAATATATGCACTAAGATATATCTAACACATATGCATACATGGAAATACATGCACTAAAACACTTACATATATATATACATTCACTGAACACAAAATACATAGATGAATTCTTTTGCACACATGCATACATACCAATATACCTCTAAGATCTAAATCTAAACTTATTTATAAATGGAACTTGGTCTGTGTGTGTGTGTGTGTGTGTGTCTGTGTGTGTGTGTTTGTCTGTGTGTGTGTGTATCCATTACCTATAGACTCCGAAACGGCTGAACCGATTTTCTTGAAAATTTACGCAGTTGTACTATAAACGTCTGCGAGTTTTCTTAGCTAAGTTTTGTGTCAAGGTACCCCCGATAAATATCGAAAATCGATATTCGAAAAAATCAGGTTATAGAAGGAGTGGTCTGATTTTAATCAAATTTGATACACTTATAGACAAAGACATAAGAAATGATATTCAGAAGTTTCAATGTTGCAGTTCTTACAATAGTGCAGAAAATCAATAATATATATATATATATAAAAGGCAAGATGTTTATGTGTGTGTCTGTTTATCTGCCTATATGTCTGTATTTTTTCAGCACTTTTATTTTAGTTTTTGCTTCAGGTTTGCCTCTAAGTAGGTATAATCGTAGTTCTTAGTCTTGACCATGATACCATTTACTCAGAGGACTTATTTAGCCTTCAAAATTCAGTTTACGATGAAAAAAACTTATTTGATATCGATACCAGGAAATCATAATTTGACTTACAGCCATTCATTTTCTTTCAGTCTATGGTTTTGCTTTAACTGGAAATAACTATTGCTTTTTAGTCTTTTGTGCCAACGTTCAAAGAGTCCGAGCTCCAGGACCATGGATTACTTTTAAAGCATTCATTACACCCGAGCAATGTCGGGCTATACTGCTAGTAAACACATATATACATGAATCTGCTTGTATATAGACAGACATTATCATCAACACCTTCATCTCAGATATATACAGAGGTATACTTCTTATCACTTGTCCATTCATTTGATCCAAAAATTGTTTGGTAGATTATTAGCCAGGCATTGGCAAAGATATATTTGTAATATAACAATCTGGCCCCACCCGAGAAGAAGGCTGTTGCAAGCGGGGTTGTTTTCCGGTCGTTGAAAGGAATGGATGTTTGTTTGACCTTATTTCCGGCAGTAGCGGAAATGGCTACAAGAGGCAGACAGAACAGGTGTCTCTGAGAATTACGTGGGCGTGCGTGGGCGAGGCAAAATCCAGAAGTCCCGGTTTGGAGATTATAAAAAGACTTCGGTGCACGGATTTCGGACAGAGAGACGAGACAGACAGACAGAGAGCCAGACCAGACCAGAGGAGCAACAGATACGACGACACTCCCCCGTCAACCCCTTAGAGGCGTGCTCTCTCACTCTCTGTTCCCTAGGCTACACGGTTCATCGTCATTAATAAAAATATCACTTGATATATTTTTATATATATGCGTGTTTGTTGTTATTGATATACAACATATTGGTATATGTAACAATATTGAATGGAATATTACACATGGTTTTCCTTAGAAAAGTATTAATTTCTGGCTTTACCCACACAAAGGATGAAGATGATAAAGAAAAGGAATATGTGAATTGCAGTGATTGTCTAAATCCTGATGAAACATGGCATTAAAAAAATAAATTTTGAAGTAATAATGTTTACTTAGTTAAATAAAACCACAATATACATTAATCGCATTCTAAAATAGATTAATCACATTTTAAAATAGATCCTTTTACAAATGGTCAATTTTCACATGACAGGGTGATTGTAAAGTAACTCCCCATTTAAATTTTTTTTTATAATTGTGTCGCCCCAAGCAAGGCATTTTACTGCCACTGTTTTGCAGGGGGTTACATAAAAGGTAAGTTATGAGAAAGAGTGACAGGTTACAGGAGGTGTCAGGAAGAGGGTAGGAGAAGAATGAAAATACTGATGAGAGTGGTGTGGATGGAGGAAGGAGCATGAGAGAGAGAGAGAGGATGCAAGTTAGTGAGATAAGAGATGACTATTGACTTTACATTTGAATTCTTGAAGATTGTAGCTGTCGAGAAAGCAAGTAAACAGAAGAGAATTCCACAGGCGGGAAATGTGAGAGAAGAAGCTGCTGGAGTAGAATTTGCATTTACATTTTATTGGTTTCACAGTAAAAGGTTGGGACCTACTTGCTAATCTTGTGGCTCGAGTAAATTCATGTATTGGGGGTACCAGTGTGCTAAGGTCATCTGAGCAGAAGCCATGAAAGTATTTGTAGAAGAGACACAGCGAAGCCACATTGTGCTGGTGAGAAAGTGACTGTATCCAAGCTGCCAAGTTGGGATCGATCACATTACAGATTCTCTGTTGAATTTTGTCAAGGACCCCTAGTGGATAGCAGGGGCACCCAATTAGATATAACAGCAATATTCAATAAACGGGCAGATGGTAGATTTGTATATGTGCAGGATTGTTTCAGACGGGAAAAAAACTCCTGAACCTGCACAGAGACTTATGATTTATTTATTAACTATAAGTTTTACAAGAAAGTATTTAGCATGAGGTTTTATTGAAATTTGATTTTGCTACCAGCTTCTTGAGCCATGCAGGAATTGCATCAACTGATTTCACTTTTGTGACCTATAAACTGTCACTAAAACAGAACACTCTGCAGGTGTAATGACCTGTCAAAAATTACTTCAATTACAAAATATAAACATATTTTGAGCATGGCAAACAGGTGGGTTGCTTCACCCGGGGATTGAGTGCAAGTATGGCACAAGGTAATAAATCATTGATCAACCAACCACAGGGCCTGTTTCTTGTTTGTCCACCCCAATGACTGCGACTAATTGGCTGATTATCTAAACCAATCAGATGCAAACCAGGGGGGTTGTTACGACGATGGCCACTGGCTTATTGGCTGACCAATCAGGAGTTAATTATTCGGGATTCGAGCCCATAAATAGAGAACACCCAGAGCAAAAAATCGAGTCAGTCATTCTTTGCTACCCAGAACCTGAATCTGTTGCCACTGCATACTCCATCATTGACACTGCCTAATTGCAGCTAAGATTTCTTTGAGTTAAAGAAACTTTTTCTACCAGTCAACTACATTCACTCCTCACTTTGCAGTGTTTGTTTTAACTTGATAAGAAATTATTGTATACCAGTGTAAATAAATGTTTGTTACTGTTTATAACAAATTATTTTCTTCATTTCTTTGATGGTGTGGCAACTATTCTTCTACTCCGATGCCAAATTCAACACTCCATTGACTGAATTGTATCCATTCCCCCTTAAGAAACAATGTGGGCACGGAAGGAATCAGAGAACAACTAGTCTGTAACATGTGGTAATCACGAAACCATCAGCCAACCCGGTATCATGAAAATATAGTACCACAGATTTCTTCCTTAAACTAAAGAAAAAAGTCACAGTGTTAAGTCAAGACTCCAGGTTGGCTACTCATACATGAAACAGGGACTACTTTTCAGTCACCCTGTATATCAAATTTCAACTATTTAATTTTAACTATTCAAAATTTATATTACTAATCTTGGTTTGTGTATTTAAAAATATGAAGGATATTTATTGCTTGAATGGTAAATTAAACTCATTATATATGGAGACAAATATTGAGAAAGTAATAGACAGAAACACAGAAATACAGAGATACTTAAACAGGGATATAAGTAGATAGATTGATAGATAGATATAAAAAGTTTTAAATAGATGGATATTAACAGAGATAGATAGATAGATAGATAGATAGATAGATAGATAGATAGATAGATAGATAATGATACTTATGAACAGAATGAAATAGACAGATAGATATAAACAGTGTTAGATAGATAGATAGATAGATAGATAGATAGATAGATAGATAGATAGATAGATAATGAACACTTATGAAAAGAATGAAATAGACAGATAGATATGAACAGTGAGATAGATAGATAGATAGATAGATAGATAGATAGATAGATAGATAATGAACACTTATGAACAGAATGAAATAGACAGATAGATATGAACAGTGTTACATAGATAGATAGATAGATAGATAGATAGATAGATAGATAATGAATACTCATGAAAATAATGAAATAGACAGATAGATATGAACAGTGTTAGATAGATAGATAGATAGATAGATAGATAGATAGATAGATAGATAGATAGATAGATAATGAATACTCATGAAAATAATGAAATAGACAAATAGATATGAACAGTGTTAGATAGATACATAGATAGATAGATAGATAGATAATGAACACTTATGAACAGAATGAAATAGACAGATAGATATGAACAGTGTTACATAGATAGATAGATAGATAGATAGATAATGAATACTCATGAAAATAATGAAATAGACAGATAGATATGAACAGTGTTAGATAGATAGATAGATAGATAGATAGATAGATAGATAGATAGATAATGAACACTTATGAACAGAATGAAATAGACAGATAGATATGAACAGTGTTACATAGATAGATAGATAGATAGATAGATAGATAGATAGATAAATAGATAATGATACTTATGAAAAGAATGAAATAGACAGATAGATATGAACAGTGTTAGATAGATAGATAGATAGATAGATAGATAGATAGATAGATAGATAGATAGATAATGAAAACTCATGAAAATAATGAAATAGACAGATAGATATGAACAGTTAGATTAGATAGATAGATAGATAGATAGATAGATAGATAGATAGATAGATAATGAACACTTATGAACAGAATGAAATAGACAGATAGATATGAACAGTGTTACATAGATAGATAGATAGATAGATAGATAGATAGATAGATAGATAGATAGATAATGAATACTCATGAAAATAATGAAATAGACAGATAGATATGAACAGTGTTAGATAGATAGATAGATAGATAGATAGATAGATAGATAGATAGATAGATAGATAATGAACACTTATGAACAGAATGAAATAGACAGATAGATATGAACAGTGTTACATAGATAGATAGATAGATAGATAGATAGATAGATAGATAGATAGATAGATAGATAGATAGATAGATAATGAACACTTATGAACAGAATGAAATAGACAGATATATATGAACAGTGTTAGATAGATAGATAGATAGATAGATAGATAGATAGATAGATAGATAGATAGATAGATAGATAATGAATACTCATGAAAATAATGAAATAGACAGATAGATATGAACAGTGTTAGATAGATAGATAGATAGATTAGATAGATAGATAGATAGATAGATAGATAGATAGATAGATAATGAACACTTATGAACAGAATGAAATAGACAGATAGATATGAACAGTGTTACATAGATAGATAGATAGATAGATAGATAAATAGATAATGATACTTATGAAAAGAATGAAATAGACAGATAGATATGAACAGTGTAGATAGATAGATAGATAGATAGATAGATAGATAGATAGATAGATAGATAGATAGATAGATAGATAATGAATACTCATGAAAATAATGAAATAGACAGATAGATATGAACAGTGTTAGATAGATAGATAGATAGATAGATAGATAATGAACACTTATGAACAGAATGAAATAGACAGATAGATATGAACAGTGTTAGATAGATAGATAGATAGATAGATAGATAGATAGATAGATAGATAATGAACACTTATGAACAGAATGAAATAGACAGATAGATATGAACTGTGTTACATAGATAGATAGATAGATAGATAGATAGATAGATAGATAGATAGATAATGAACACTTATGAACAGAATGAAATAGACAGATAGATATGAACAGTGTAGATAGATAGATAGATAGATAGATAGATAGATAGATAGATAGATAGATAGATAGATAGATAGATAGATAATGAATACTCATGAAAATAATGAAATAGACAGATAGATATGAACAGTGTTAGATAGATAGATAGATAGATAATGAATACTCATGAAAATAATGAAATAGACAGATAGATATGAACAGTGTTAGATAGATAGATAGATAGATAGATAGATAGATAGATAATGAATACTCATGAAAATAATGAAATAGACAGATAGATATGAACAGTGTTAGATAGATAGATAGATAGATAGATAGATAATGAATACTCATGAAAATAATGAAATAGACAGATAGATATGAACATGTTAGATAGATAGATAGATAGATAGATAGATAGATAGATAGATAGATAGATAGATAATGAATACTCATGAAAATAATGAAATAGACAAATAGATATGAACAGTGTTAGATAGATAGATAGATAGATAGATAGATAGATAGATAGATAGATAGATAGATAGATAATGAACACTTATGAACAGAATGAAATAGACAGATAGATATGAACAGTGTTACATAGATAGATAGATAGATAGATAGATAGATAGATAGATAGATAGATAATGAACACTTATGAACAGAATGAAATAGACAGATAGATATGAACAGTGTTAGATAGATAGATAGATAGATAGATAGATAGATAGATAGATAGATAATGAACACTTATGAACAGAATGAAATAGACAGATAGATATGAACAGTGTTACATAGATAGATATGAGTGTAATAGGTTTGTCACACCACCCTCTTCTCTGCATAGAAGCATGTATGAGTAGATAGAGAAGTTTAAAAGTGTTCGAACAAGCATGACACATGAAGAGTGAGCAAGATTGCCCATTAACTTCCACCACTAATTAAAAGATTCAGTAAACTCAAGAGATGGTAATGGCAAACTGGCAAGTTATTATTGATGATGTAGCATGTTCTCTGCAAATTCTGATCTTGCTCTTTATTCCTCTTTGGTGCACACTGCTAGCAGAGTGGGCATGTTTACACTCTAAAGAAACAGTTCCAAAAATAAGTATACAGAAGGCAGGCTGGCAAACCTAAAGATATGTTACGTGAAAGTGTGGATAATTTTTGACTTACCCTCATCAGTCAGTCAGTTAAGTGCCATATGTGATACATGCTTAGGCGATCATGTCTCGAAAGAGACATGACTGACAGGGCAGAAGATTATCTCATAGTAGGTTGCCATTGCTTTCTACAGTAGACTGGTTGCCAGCCAAGGCTATAGAACCCGATCTGTTCTATTATTTAACTCATAACTGGAGGGAAGAGATTAATACCTTTCCCAACGATATTTGTAAGTGAATGCAATGAATTCAACTGGAATTTGAACTCAGCTCCCCGATTTGTTGTTGCCAGTCAATATCCACTGCACCACAATGCACATCACCTTACCCTCATACATTGATCTAATTCTAAAATGGATCCTTTTACAAATGGTTGATCCACATATATGACAGCTTAACTATATAATTACTCCTGCACTTGGTCATTATTTTAAAAAAAATTTTTTTTTAATCATTTCACCCCGAGCAAGGTGGAAACACCACTGATGTGCAGGGGGCTACATAAATGTAAAAAGATTAATTAGAAAAGAGTGAGGAGTACAAACTAGTTAGAAAGGAACAATAGAAAGCTGAGAAAGCAGGTGCAATGACAGATACATAGGTGGAGAGAAAGAGAAGGTTATACAGGGGTGGGGAGAGAGCTAGAGTCCAGTGGTTAGTAGATGAGTATTGACATTACATTTAAATTTCTGGAGGTTGGAGCCGTCAGGAAAGCAAGAATACAGGAGCGAGTTCCACAGGCGGGAAGTGAGAGAGAAGAAGCTGCAGGAGTAGAATTGTCGTCTGCATTTGGCTAACCTGACTGTGGTGGGACCCAGTTGCCAGTCTGGTTGCACGAGTGAATACCTGTTGAGGAGGCATCAGTGACTTAAGTTCGTCTGAGCAGAAGCCATGAAAGTATTTATAGAATAGACAAAGGGAGGCCACATTTCGATGATAGGGAAGTGGCTGCAGTCGAGCCGCCAGATTAGTACCTATCACATTACAGACTCTCCTTTGGAGCTTGTCAAGAACACTGAAGAGAACGGCAGGGGCACCTGACCATAAATGGCAGCAGTACTCCATGCACAGACGGATGGTTGACTTGTATATATGCAGGATGGATTCAGGTGGAAAAAACATCCTGGATCGACATAGTGACCCAACCTTCTTAGCAGTAGATTTTGCTATGGATTCAATATAGTGGTTCCATTTGAGGTCTGAGGACAGGGTAAGTCCGAAGAGGCGTAGTGTATTACTCTCCAGGAGAATCACTTGGTCCATGCTTATGGGAGGCAGGAGAGGTTGCCTGTAATGGTTGACAGACAACTGCTTGGTCTTAGATGAATTGAAGTTGACAAGCCACTTCTTGCCCCAGTTCACCACAGAGTGTAGATCCCGTTCAAGGTCAGCAGTGAGATTATGTCTGTCCGCCACGACAGGTTTTTTACTGGTGCGGGAGTATATTGTAGTGTCATCTGCGTAGATGCCTACTTGGGACTTGATCTCATCTGGGAGGTCGTTGATGAAAATAAGGAAGAGTGTCAGGCCCAGGATAGAGCCTTGTGAGACACCAGCATTCATGCTGTAGGACGAAGAGGCACGCCCATTCAGAACGACCTTCATTTTGTGGTTATTTAAGAAAGATTGGATTAGGTCAAGCAGGCGACCGGTAATGCCATAACCGCGTAGTTTGTATAGGAGGCCAGAGTGCCAAACCCTGTCGAAAGCCTTGGAGATGTCCAGAGCAACCGCGCAAGCCTCATCAGACACATCAAGGGCCTGTAGCATGTACTCCATTATCGTTGTTAGCAGGTTGGCCGTGGACCTGGCAAAGCGGAATCCATATTGCCTGTCGGAGAACAGTTTGTGGGCGGTGAGATGATGAACTATTTCAGCATTGATTATAGCCACGAATACTTTCCCGAATATTGGTAGAAGACTAATAGGGCGATAGTTGGATGGGTCCGAGGGTTCACCACAATTCTTAAATACAGGAACGACTGAAGAGAACTTCCAGCATGCAGGAAAGCAGGAAGCAGAAAGGCAGTAGTTAAATAGTTTAGAGAGGACAGGGGAAAGTTCAGGAGCACACCTCTTAAGGACTATCACCAGGATTCCATCGTCTCCACATGCCTTATGGGGGTCGAGTTTTGAAATTACTCTGGATACTACTGTCGGGGTAATATCATTTACGTAAATTATAATACGCCAGTATAGTATCAGTGTTTATACATGTTCTATCACCGAGGTGGCAGGCTGATACCCAGAAGATGTGTGTTGAGTATCTGCAGCACAATAGCCATGCTAAAGGATATTAATACAAATAAGACACCCACCAGAAGACATAACAACAAATAGTAGAAGAGAGGAACGATTAAATCATTAGAGTTGCAGAGATCACAGTCTGATAATAATTGTCAATGACACTCCGAATTCCTAAACTGCTATTAGTCTCTATTTTTATAGCTACCTCGGTCCACAGACCATGCCATTCTTGAGAGTGCTAGAGGGGTGTTAGCTGCTCTACAACAATATCTATCTTTACACTCACCTACACCATAATCTTGCATACACACACACTCACACACACACACACACATATATATTTTGGTTGTTCCATCCTTACAGCCACATTATGTTTAAACACCAATTCCTGTACAATCATGAAAGTTAAACAACATGAAGCCCGATCAGTACCTAAATGAGTGACCATTTAGGAATGTAAACTCGGATATGTGGTTCATGTAATGGATAATGACTTGGAATTGCTAATTGGTGAGCTGAGTTACAATTGAATCTACCTCTTTTTTCTCCAGCTTTGAGTTGATTAGTAAGAAGAGGTTGATTCATACCTCTCCCAAGGGTATTTGCATTTAAGTGAATACAACAAACTCAAAAATTATTATCTTAAAAATAAATTCTTACAATTTAAAAATTATTTCTTAGCTTTAAATAACCTCCAAAAGAAATGATAAGCTGTAGAATATGAATCAAACCACCAACAATTAAGCAAGCAAAATATTAATAAGATGCAAAGGGTTACTGAGGGTGAAAAAAAAAGAGAAGATCTTAAAAAAAGGAACTGGAAACTTAATCATAAACAGAAAACAAGGTTGTGTGCGAGTATATAAATAAATAATTGTTCTAAAGAGGGATGGGCTCCACTAGGTTTACTTGACCAGGCACATGCTCCACATAAATGAATATCTGTCCAAAATTTTAACTAAAACATGTAGAAGGAGTTTGTCAGGTGTTTTGTTGCACAGTGACCCTACAACCCCACCCAGTTGTGGGACTGATGCTTCTGTTGCTGCAGCTGTTGTTACTGTTGCTACTGCTGGTGGTGATGAGAGTTGGATGAGAATTTGATGGAATGGCAAACAGACAAAACAATTTGGAAAATAAATTTTACCTTGACATGTTTCACGAATGATCTGCTGTTATCAGGTAAAATATTTTATGTAATCTTTGTTAGCAATCTTCGTTAGCTATTCTTCATTAGCAAGAGGAAACATGATTCTTAGAGCAATTGTTTAACCTAGGAGAACTCAAAAGCCAGCTTGAAGAATTTGACACTCTCAGGACAGCTTAAAGGCAAAAAGGGGACCAAACAGGGGGAAACAGCAAATAGAGAGCTTTAATGGAAATAGGATGAACTGTAAAAAGACCAACATTGCGAAGAGCTATAAAGGACAGGAAGTTGTGGAGGACATAGCATATAGAATAAGAAGATTCTACATTGTTATACTTCTAAGTTCATAAGAAAAGGAAGGAAAACATACTAATGTGTTAACGAAATTGAAGCTGACATATTCACTTTTGCACAGATGCTTTTGGAAAGGCATGAATCCATCATTTCTATCCCTAGCAGACAAAGCACTGTCGCATTGGTTATGAGAACAAATTGATGTGTTAGCAAGACTGAAGCGAAGGTATTCGCCTTTACACAGATGCTCTTGGAAAAGCATGAATCCATTACTTCTGTCCCTAGCAGACAGAGGATTCTTGCATTGGTTATGAGAACATAATGATGTGTTAGTCAGATTGAAGATGAGAATTTTTGATTTTGCACAGATGCTCTTAAAAAGGCATGAATCCATCACTTCTATTCCTGGAAGACAGAGGTTATGAGAACGAACTGATGTGTTAGCCAGATTGAAGCTGATGTATTCACTTTCACACAGATGCTCTTGGAAAGACATGACTCCATCACTTTTATCCCTAGCAGGCATATCTCTCTAACATTGGTTATAAGAACATACTGATGTGTTAGGAAGATTAAAGCTGAGGTATTTAGTTTTGCACAGATGTTCATAGAAAGGCAAGAATCCGTAAGTTATATCCTTGGCAAGCAGAAGTGTCTCACATTATTTATAAGAAGGCCAGGTCTGAATTCAAAATCAGTGAGGAATGTCACTAGAAACTTCACCTACTTGCTACAGATACCACAGTAGCATCTTGCAGCATTGTGAAGCATTAGCATTATACTTCATATGGAGTTGGTCAGGTCTAATCTCTGTTGCAGATACCTGCTTAAGCACATTTGTGTTTCTTGGAATTGAATTCAACACCCTCAGAACCAAACTCTAGTTTAAACTGTGTCTATACTGAGTGGACATTAGTTATAGTTTTGGGAAGAGAGCTCAAAATTTTGCATATTCATCAGTTTGAACAATACCATGGTAATCAACACAGGCATTCACTTTAGCAATAATGAGAAAGTGCATGAATCTAGTTCTCTAGTTAGTTGAAGATTTAATAACAAGGGAGATGGGGCTTTCTATCTAATGAATGCCAAAGAAAACTTTTAATTCTGAACTGATGTGCCTTTTTTTTCCTGGTACCCTGTCCATGTGAATTTAAATGCATTACTAGATTGGCAGCTAGATCTCACCTTTTATTCCTGAAATAGTTAAATGCAACCATCACTTTTACTTGAACAGTTTCTTTTCTCGCACTTCCTGCCTATGGAAATTCTTTCTGTTTTCTTGCGTCCCATATAGTTACAATCTTCAAAAGTTTAAATGCAACGTCTATTGACATCTTGAATCATATTCATTTTTTTATTTTTTTTCAATACCCTCTCTACCCAGTCTTTTCTCTTCTCTGATAGCTACAATCTCCAAAAATTTAAATGTAATGTCAACTGCCATCTTTTATCCTCTTGAATCCCATTCATTATTTATCCTTTCTTTAATACCCTCTGTATCCAATCATTTCTCTTCCTTGATAGCAACAATATCCAAAAATTTAAATGCAATGTTAGTTGCCATCTTCTATCTTCTTGAATCACATTCATTTTTCATCCTTTCTTCAATACCCTCAGTATCCAGTATTTTCTATTCCCTGATAGCTACAATCTCCAAAGATTTAAATACAATGTCAATTGCCATCTTGAATCCTGTTCATTTTTTTATCTTTTCTTCAATAACTCCTGTGCCCAGTTTTTTTTCTCTAACTGTAAACCCCTTGCACAATAGTGGTGGTCTCAACTTGCTTGGGCTGAAATGATTATAAATTGATTTTTTTTACATCTGTGAAAAAAGCAATGTCAAAATAGCCTCATTATTTTTCTCAAAAAGTTATGGTAGTTCACAGATAATAAAGGTAAGAAAACAGTGGAGAACCATAACTGTCTATATCTTGAGAGGACATGGCATTTTAGAAAAGATATTTTGATAATGGTATTTACTTATTTAAATGGAATTATTACAATGTGTAATAATTTCACTTTAAAATAGCACTTTTTACAGATTCTCAACCTGTACATATCACAGTTTTGATAGTCTAAATCATGTTAGAATGTACATCGTGGTGCAGTGGATATCAGCTTGGAACAAGAAATCAGAGATCTGAGTTCAAATTTTAGTTGAATTTGTTGCACTTACTTAATTGCAAATACCCTTTGGAAAGGTATTAATCTGTCTCTTCTCCCTCCAGTTATAGGTTAAATAGTGGGACAGATTGGGTTCTCTAGCTTTGGTTGGCAACCAGTCTACCACAGAAAGTAATGGCAACCTGCTGCAGAAAAATCTTCTGCCCAGTCAGTCATGTCTCTTTTGAGACATGATCATCCAAGCATGTATCATGTATGGCACTTAACTAACTGAAATCATTTTAACACAAAGATTATGTATTGCACAAAAACAAAAAAAAGATTATTTCTTCCATACATAGGGATTATATTATAAATAAAAATAAAATATATTCACATATTTTTCACACAAAGACACAAGAGGACATTATGTATGAGATCACATTGTACAAAAAAAAATTGATCTAAACCTTGTGTTTTTAACAGAGATTACTGCCTTTAAATGATGTTTGTGCTAACATTTATATTGTGTGTAAACATCCAAGATGGTCAGTCAATGAAGTGATACTAAAACATACACCTATTTAAATATACAGTGGTTGCATTTACATAAAAGGAATCTTTCTTGCTCTTAGCCAGAATGACTTCTCTCATTCAGTAAGTCTTGGATGAAATAGTTTTGGGGCAATGCCCAATGATCAACAACTTTCACAGAACATCTCTGACTCCTGCCAGCTTTTATTTTTATATCCTAGAGGCAATTGTTTACGTTCTGCTGTGTTTGACTTATCAGCGTGCATTAATGGGTAGATGAGTGTATCCATATTTGAATGTTGAGAATTTTAGGGTTCATGACTTTTATTGGCATACATTCAAAATAATATCTCTAGTTTGCTGAGTAACAAAGACAAGAATATTTTTTATGGTGGGTATTTTTATTTACTTTTTTAATTTTTTTTTTATTCATGGTTTTCAGCTACTTCCCAATGCTGCCACATGTTGAGATCATCTCCCAAGGTAGATATTAGTAACAAGTCATATACTTCACAAATCAAGTTGGATATGAGCCCGTCTATATGCCTATATCAGTATTAAGAAAATTAATGACAAAGTAAAAAAAAATTTTGTCATTTATAACTGCATTGAGCTAAAGTGAAGTTTTAAACTTTTAAATTACAATTTTAAATTTTAATTTTAAATATGTCCTATAAGAGCAATTGTAACTATTTACACGATTTACATTTTTCGGACTGTTGTCCTCAACTTTATTGTCATATTCACAATGTTTTGGCTGTAGTACACTCTGGCCTTCTTCAAGCAATATATGTTCGGATTTCAAACTGAAATCTTTATTTCATCCACTAGAGCCAGTCAGTTAAGTGCCATACGTGATATATGCTTAGGCGATCATGTTTTCAAAGAGACATGACTAACTGGATAGAAGATTATACCACAGTAGGTTGCAATTACTTTCTGCAGTAGACTGGTTGCCACCCAAGGCTATAGAACCCAATCTGTCCTGTTATTTAATCTATAACTGGAGGTAAGTGATGGATTAATACCTTTCCCAATGGTATTTGTGCATAAGTGAATGCAATGAATTCAACTGAAAATCGAACTCAGCTCCCCGATTTCTCTTTCCGAGCTGATATCCACTGCACCACAATGCACATCCACTAGGGTAGGTTGTTCTAATTCCACATGCCATGCCTTTTCTGGATATCTCAGTTTCAGTTAATTCTATTTAGTAAATCAAGTTGCCCAGTTTTCGTTCACCTTTGCCAGGTATTGAACTCACAACTCGGTGGGGCAAGCTATTGGGTTACTTCAATCAATGCTTTTATCCATCAAGCCATGAGTCCTTGGAGACATGTATATCACCTGAAGACAGCCAAAACATTGTGAATATGACAATAATGATGAGGACAATAGTTTGAACAATGTTAATAGGATAAACAGAATTGCTTTTATTGGGCATAGGGCTAAATCAAAAAAAAAAGGTTAGGTAGTTACTAGATACTTTACTGCTGTTGGTTGTTTTTGTTTAGATTCCAACATTAAATAACCTGTCAAGGTTGGTATGTCAATCAACATCTATATGTCTATGTAATCTAAACTTATTTATAAATGGAAATTTTGTCTGTGTGTATGTGTCTGTGTGTGTGTGTTTCCGTTATCTATAGACTCCAAAACAGCTGAACCGATTTTCTTGAAAATTTACACAGTTGTACTATAAGCGTCTGTGAATGTTCTCAGCTAGGTTTTGTGTCGAGGTACTCCCGATAAATATCGCAAATTGATAATCAAAAAATTTGGGTTATAGAAGAAGTGGTCCGATTTTAATCAAATTTGATACAAAGACATAAGAAACAATATTCAGAAGTTTCAAGGTTGCAGTTCTTACAATAGTGCAGAAAATCGATAATATATATATATATATATATATTGTGTTTGTGTGTGTGTCTGTTTATCTGCCTCTATGTCTGTATTTTTTCAGGCCTTTTATTTTAGTTTTTGTTTCAGGTTTGGCTCTAAGTAGGTATAATTGTAGTTCTTAGTCTCAGCCATGATACCATTTACTCAGAGGACTTATTTAGCCTTCAAAATTCAGTTTACGATGAACAATCTTATTTGATATTGATACCAGGAAATCAAAATTTGACTTACATCCATTCATTTTTCCTTCAGTCTACAGTTTTGCTTTAACTGGAAAAAACTATTGCTTTTTAGTCTTTCGTGTCAACGTTCAAAGAGTCCAAGCTCCAGGACGATGGATTAGTTTTAAAGCTTTCATTACACCTGAGCAATGCCAGGCTATACTGCTAGTTTAATGATAAAAACTAAATATTTTTGTAAGCAATTTTTTAAAAAAATTTTTTTGAGATTATAGTGGTTTTAGTGATACACATCTTACAAATTAATCCACAGCTAAGAAAAGAAGAAGTGGATTTGTATCCTTCCCCAGGGCATTGGTGCACAAGTGAATAAAATGAACCCAAATGGAATTGAAACTCTAATTTCCAATTAACAAGTCCAAGGCATTATCCATTTCACCAAAAAAAAATCCATGCTTACAGTAGCTGTTACTCCTAAGCGGTCACCTATCTAGGTACTGACCAGGCTCAACATTTCTTAACTTCAGTGTTAGCAGTTGTGAATTCAAAACCTGAATCAGGCAGTGTAAAAGATCACATATATTCTTGTTCAGAGGGAGATACCAGAATATATGTGAGATTATAGATATAACATTACAAGCACACTCATAAATACATCAGGATGATGTACCATGCCATATCATCAGCAATATAATCCTGAGGTTTTTCATGTCTCCTAACATCCTACCCCTTCATCCAGTTGACCCAGCTGATATCAATCAAACACCAGCCTATAGTCAGGTAACAAGCCATCAAACACCACTTTATGAACCATGATTACAACATGGCAGACTTTGAGGCTTTCTCATATACACAACCAGCAAATCCTCAAATCAAATGCTTTTCTGAGCTCTCTTTAATCCATGAGAAAGGCAGAAGCCAAGTCACTTGTTTTCTCAATCCCATAGAGAAGGTTATGATGCCCGTTCTGCATTTTTGCATACAGGATGGTTTAACAACAAATAAATATACTACTCTGTCTTATCTTTTAGAATTAACTAGCAAGAATTCCCCCTAGCAAGGATAGTTGAATGAGGACAGTCTACTCCCATTGATTGAATAAAGGGCTTGGCTCAAAATTCCTGGAAGGTTGCTAACTCTGAAAGACAAAGGGTTGACCAGAGGATACATCAGCTAAAACACTGTGACTTTTAAAAACCAAGATTGTTGTTGGTTTGTTGATTTTTGTTTGGTGGCAAATCAACCTCTAAGAGTTATTTAATGACAAAATCTAAATATTCTGTATGTAATTTTATATTATTTTTTTTTACATTTTTTTAAATGATAATGGTTTTAGGGATACAAGTCTTACTAATTAATCCATAGATGGGGAGAGAAGAGGTAGCTTCATACCTTTCCTAAAGGTATTTGCATGTAAATAAATATGACGAACCCAACCAGAAATGGAACTTGGCTGTTTCATTAACAATTCCAAGCTATTATCCATTACACCAACTACACATCCAAGCTTACAGCACCTGACATTCCCATGTAGTCATCCAGTTAGGTACTGGCAAAGCTTGATGTTGCTTAACTTTGGTGATCTTATGAGAACCAGTGTTCAAGGTGATGCAACTATAAGCCCAACCAAGATGAGGGCAATGGATTGAGTAAATCAGCGATTAATAATCATAGAAAAGGGATTACCTGAAACAAATATAATTCATAGAAATACTGCACATATTTTGCAACAATTAGATTCAATAAAAAAAAAGGAAAGGATTATTAAATATTCATATGAACAACTTAGCCAATTAATAAATATGATCTCAATAATTTCAGTTCAGCAATGCACTTATGATCTAATTTAGCAAAAGTTTATACTTCCATTGCATTAAGTAATTTGCATTATCTGCATATTGGCCCTGATATACACATATGTTAATACATGCATGTATATGCACATATACACACACATATGAAATGCATCCATGAGAGAGTGCTGTAAAGTTCTCAGTCATTCTTAAAATATTACCAAAAATCAGAATAAGAAAAATAAATCCATTTTTACTTGGGCTTAGAATTTTTCAGCACTCCTTTATTCAAGCATAGATATCTTAATACCTACTCAGATAAAAAAAATTTAACACATATGCAAACTGAGATATAAATCACTGAACATATATAAATATAGATGCAAATTTTTAAAAAATCCTTTCATCCCAGGCAAGGCAGTAAAACCCAGTTACTGTATATAATGAATAAGAAACAAAGAGAATCCTTATTAATGAGTGAGAACAATAAATGAAGAGGAATCAAGAAGACAGTAGATAACATTGACATTAAATTTAAATTTTTGAAGATCAAAGTTGACAGGAAAACAAACCAAAAGAGAGTTGCACAATCAAGAAGTCCAATAAAGTCACTAAGTCAAAAGGGGTTAATGGGTTTGAGAGAATAAGAAAAAAAAAGAAAGATTATTAACGAGGGAGAACAATAAAAGATGAATAAAAAAGACATTACATAATGATTAATATTGCATCTAAATTTTTCAAGATCAAAGTTGACTGGAAAGTAAACTGTCAAAAGAAAGTTCCACAAGCAAGAAGTCCAATAAAGTCACTAAGAAAAAAAGGATTAATGAGTTTGAGAGAATAAGAAAAAAGAGAAATATAATTAAGAAACAAGAACAATAAAAGAAAAGGAATGAAAAAAAAAAAACAGTAGATAATGATTGACATTGGATTTAAATTTTTGAAGATCAAAGTTGACTGGAAAGAAAGAAGCCAAAAGAGAGTTCCACAAAAAAGAATTGCAATAAAGTTACTAAGACACAAGGGATTAATGATTTTGAGAGAATAAGCAAAAAAAGAAACATTATTAAGGAGCAAGAACAATAAAAAAAGAGAAATAAAAAAAGGAGTAGATAATGATTGACATTGGATTTAAATTTTTGAAAATCAAAGATGGCTGGAAAGCAAGAATCCAGAAAAGATTTCCGCAAGCAAGGAGGACAAGAGAAGAAACTATTAACATATTTTCAACTGTTTAGACTAATGTCTTTATCTTTATTGTCATATTTAGGATGTTTTGGCTGTTGTACACTCCAGCCTTCTTCAAAAAGAAAGTGTTAACATACAACTTACTGTTACATCTAGCATTTTAAAATGCAAATTGATGAAACTTTCTTACAAATGTAGTTCTTTTATGGGCTGAGTTCTTTCAGGATATAGGAGATCATAGCTCTCTACAATTTCCTATCCTTTGTACCTTTTAATTCTTCAATCCCTTTATTCAAAGTAGGTTATGCAGTGTTTTCCTCAGTCTTCTTTGTTTCTCTCCTTAAACAATTTTCTGTTTCTTAATACTTTGCTTAGCTTTAAGAATGCCTCATGACTATCCAAATGCACCTTCAGATTTCAATACTGCACTTTCCTTTATCTGTAAAATTTTTGTGCTTGTTTGAATTTAGTATGTCCGGTTTGTAATTTGCATTTTGGAAATGATAAACATGCATTCTGTCTTCTTATGGTTGATGTTGAGTCCTTTGTTCTTGCTTTCCTTCATGACATTCTGTAGAAGATTTTGTGGTTTTCCTTTTGTATCTGTTATCAGCACTTGGTCATCTTCATATCTTATGTGTTAAGATTGTAGCTGCAAGTAACAAATCCTAAATGTTTATTACCTGATGAGACATTGTTCTTTCAATGTCGAAACAATGTACACTTTTGTAGTAGATTGCAGTTTGAACATGTTCTAAAATATAATTTATAATATATATATTGATTGTTTAATAACTTAGTTTTTGGTCATAATAAAATTAGACTATTGCACATTTGTATTAAAAAGAGTTCAATGAAATTATATTGTAGAACTTTTGAATATTTTCCATTTGTAAACAAGTTAATAAGCAACCCAGGTTTCTACTATAAGTGGTGTCTTCAGGCGATTTTCAATCAATTTTCAATTTTCCATCGCCTGAAGACAGCACTCATGGTCAAAACCTGGGTGGCGTAATAACTTGTTTATAAATGGAAAATATATATATATCTATATATATATATATATATATAATGATTACCTACTCATTAAATGAGTATCACCATTGCTGGTAAGTGTTTAGAATTCAGTGTTTTCCTCAACTGATTGCCACCCATCACTTGAGATCTTAGTCTGGACTTATGTTGAAACCATAGCTGAGTTGAGAAGAGATGGATTTATATTTTTCCCAAAAGCATTTACACATAGGTAAATGTAACAAACTTGACAGTAATTTGAACTTGACTTGCCAATTTGTCATTCTTAGTGGCTACTTATTACACCACTAGGCCATCCATATGTATATATATATAAATACATACACTACCAGCCATAATTATTAGGCAACCCTAGAGTTTTAAAAAATGATGTATTTCATACGTCATCTCTTTAAAAAAAAACTGGGGTGCCCTAATAATTATGGCCAGTAGTGTATATTTATATAAAGGAAAAATCTTGGATCATCTAAGGCAGTTATACAGGTATAGACTGCCTTAGATGATACATTGGGTTTTTTCTTTATATATATCATATTACTCTGGATTGAGACCTTTCTCCTTAGTAATTTATATTAAATAGATCTATTGAAATTATCTTCTCCATTTAAGAATTTGACATGATTATCTTATCGATCACGGCCAGAAGCAAGTGGATGTCTAGCCACACTGATGAGCTGTGATAAAGCAAAACAGTGTTGTATGGATCATGAATATATCTATATCTATATATATATATATATATATAGAATGGATCATGAATATATCTATATCTATATCTATATATATATATATATATATAGAATGGATCATGAATACACATATATATATATATATAATGGTAGACTTTGAAAAACAGTAGCTACTCTAGCATCTGCACATCATTCATTCAGCAATGAATTAAAACACTCTCAGCTATTGGGCGTGTATAATGATAATATACACGCTAAAAAGTCTGCCTCCCTCTACTGAGCACCCATAGCTCAGGGGTAGATTCACCGACTGATGCCAATTTAGTCAGGTTTCAATCCTTGTTAAAAGCAATCAGAGTTTAACTGTACTGATAATCTATGATACAGCAAAACAGATCTGTCTGTAGATAACTATATATATATATATATATATATATATATATATATATATATATTCATATAGATAGGTGTGAGTTTGTAACCCTGTGTTTCATGCTTTTGTGATCGTATTTTGTGTTAGTATTTATGTGTGGTGGTATTAATTTTACTATGGCAGAGAGGAGTAATTTACGTTAATGATGATTGCAGACTAATACAGTGATAGTAATATTTAATGATAACAACAGTTGTGGGAGCAAATAGTTACTGTAAAGCGGTAGTAGTGATTAGTAATGGTGATGTAATGATAATAACAATAAATGCAATTATTATGGTGGTAGATTTAACTAGAGAATAATTGATAGGATTATGGTATCATAATAATTATACCAACTCACACCTATCTATATGAATATGTCAGCTTTATCACTGATGTTGAGTGCTTTCAAATAAGTACCACGCATACATAATATATAAATAATATAATATATATAACAAATTGCATATATATGTTGATATTTATAATTATATACATACACTTTTCATACACACACACATATGTGTGTGTGTGTGTGTGAGTTTGTGTGTTTTTACATACTTTATATATATATATATATTTATTTATCTTCAGACAGTCCTGTTTCACTGTATCACAGCTCATCAGTACAGTTAGACATCTGATTGCTTCTAGCCAGGATTGAAATCTGACCGAATTGACATCAGTTGACGATTCTAAGTTATCAACTCTTGGTAGAAGGAGGTGGATTTTAACGTTTTATATACAATGTAAGCACACACCTATAGACGAGAGTGTTCAAATTCATTACTGAATAAAAGATGCATAAATGGCAGTGTATAGCTACTGTTTTTAAAGTCTACCATTTCTCTGTATATCTTAATCAGCATGCAAGAGCATAAATAGTCATCTGCAGGCAGTCCTGTTTTGCTGTATCACAGCTCATCAGCATGGTTAGACATCCAATTGCTTCTAGCTAGGATTGAAAACTGACTGAATTGACATCAGTCGTGGATTCTAACCACTAAGCTAGTGCCACTCAGTAGAGGGAGGAAGATTTTAGCTTGTTATATATAATGTAAACACACATGCTAGCTACTGTTTTTAAAGTATATATATATATCCAAATGAATAAGGAACAAAGAAAGTATTTACAACATTCAAAACATTAATTTAAGACAGTGCTCAATAAAGAAATAGAGCAATAAATATTTATTATAAATTATACTTTAGAACATGTACAAACTACAATTTACTACAAAAATGTACATTTGTTTTGACATTGTACAGTGTTTTGACATTGAAAGAACAATGTCTCATCAGGTACCATCATTACTAACTACCTGATGAGACATTGTTCTTTCAATGTCAAAACATAATGTACAATTTTGTAGTAGATTGTAGTTTGTCCATGTTCTAAAGTATAATTTATAATATATATATATATATAAGAAAAACTACTAAAAAGTTGTAAGTTTAAAAATGTATTTTTTGACAGTATTTGTTTATTTCTATTGTTATATAATAAATATAATAATTTATTATTATGTTTATATAAATAATAAAATAATTTTAAATTATTAAATAAACAAATAAAATAATAGAAATAAACAAATACTGTCAAAAATAAAAAATATACAAATATTTTATAGAAATAAACAAGTACTGTCAAAAAATACATTTTTAAACTTAGAACTTTTTAGTAGTTTTTTCCTATACATATTAAGACAGTATACATAGATCCTCACAATGTTATATATATACAATATATATATATACAATGTTATATATATATATATATATATATATATATATTCTGAAATGTAATCTGTAGAAAAAACGTATAAATAAAAAAGGGACAAGAGGAAAAGTATAATTATTCTTAGCCAATGTATTTTGTCATCTGACAGACTATTTCATTTGCCTTGATAATGCTCATTAGATAATAAAATGTGTTAGCTAAGACTAAGTATATTCTTTTTCATGACTCTTTTCATATATATATATATATATATATATATATATATATATATATAGTATTGCAAGAACGTTATGGAATACATAGGTTTTAAACCCACTGTTCATGCATTTACTTTTATAAAGAGTGCTCGATACAGCATAGAGAGAGAGAGAGAGAGAGAGAGAGAGAGAGAGAGAGAGAGAGGAGGGAAGCAGAAATACCTCTCACATATATATAAACTGAAGCACATATCCCCCAAATAGTCGTAAGACATTAAGTAAAGGAAGACACCATGGTGTCTAATGCTTTACCATTATGTGATGGGCATTTCTGAAAGTTATGTGGTGTTGTTTATTTCTGCCAAATCCCACATATATATATATATATATATATAGGTAATGATGTCAAGTCTGTGAAAGGTGAGAATAATACAACAAGGTTTATTTAATATAAAATATTAAGTGTTAGATCCATGTAGAGAGCTCAATGGATGTTATCCAGGACAATATGATATTTATAAAAAAAAACTCAACGCATCCTTTGGAGGGGTTATAAATTATAATTCATTTCTATGAACTAAATTAGCTCATTTCATCAGACCACACCATATGCATTACATTTTTTAAAATGAAATGGAAATCAAGTAACATGATCCAGAAAAGAGATTTTGGCATTATCTCTTCTAAGAATCATTAAGCCAGGCAAGGAAAGTTCATTTGGCCATAAAACCATTACATGCCGCTCACTGGCACATGAATACATATACACAAATAACCCTACATATGAACACACTCATGCATACACACTTATATGTCTATATTTACACATATGTACATACATACAAATATATATATATATATATATATATATATATATATATATAATTCCAAGTGAAGAGGACTCAAGGTTATTTTTAGTTTGAGTACTCTGGCATTTATTTTATTATAAACAGTACTCAATGTGTATTATGGAGCTTAGTATAATATGATTATATAGTTATGTATCCATTTTGCATTGCGACATGGAAATTTCTATGTTTCAAGATAGGTTCTCATCATCAGGCAATGTTGATGTGGTTGTGCAGATGATTTGCATTTAAATGATCAAGGTCATTTAAATGCAAATCATCTGCACAACCACATCAACATTGCCTGATGATGAGAACCTATCTTGAAACAGAAATTTCCATGTCGCAATGTAAAATTGATACATAACTGTATAATTATATTATATATATATATTTATATATATATATATATCTGTGCGTATGTGTGCGTAGTCATAATTATATATGTGTATATATATATATATATATATACACACACACACACATATATATGTATATATATATATATGAGCAGGTGTTTCACCCAGTACATTATGACTATACATGAGTCTGCAGTCATCTCTGCATACAGACATTAATTAATGCATTCATTTATAAAAATATGAGCATCTGAAATTATAAATAAACAAACAGAAGTGTTTCTACACAAATATCTTACAGGCCCAGCCACATTTTGTTTTTCCCAAATAAAGCTGTATATATATATATATTGCCGTCCCCAATCCGTTAAAGATGTTGCATTTTGATGAGAACAGTTATAACTTCTCTTGCACATATATAAATACTACTTGGTTTTGCAAATTCACAAACACTAACAACCGCACTTTACCACCATTCCAGACCAACACAGGACCTTCCCTATACAATGCAAAGCCTTAAATAAAAAATAAAAAAATCAATTGTTTGTAACTATTTCTTTATCGCTTCTTGTTCTTTCATTCGTTCATGTTCTTGCAACTAGTTTTGTGAAGTGTGAGCCTGTTTATTTCCTTGTTGTAAATTTTGCAAATTATCTGGGAGTTGCTTGTTGCTGGTAATTTTCAAAGAATCAATAAATATACAAGCCACTGTTGTTTTCCAAAGTCTATTCATTACTGAAATAGGCGAGTGGACAACAGAAGAGAAATAGAGAGAGAGAAAAGAAGAGAGAGAAAAATAAATAAAAAAAAGTGGCAGAAGTAAAATAAAAGGGAGAGAGTAAAATAAAAAAGACAAAAGTAAAGGAAAAAAGAGAAAAACTAAAATCAAAAAGAGAGAAGTAAAATGAAAGAGAGAGAAATAAAATAATAGAGAAATAAAGTAAGAGAGGGAAATAAATAAAAGAGAGAGAAGTAGACTAAAAGAGAAAGAAATAGAATAAGAGAAATAAAATAAAAGAGAGAAGAAAAATGAAAGAGTGAGAAGTAAAATAAAAGAAATAAATAAATCAAATGAGAGAAGTAAAATGAAAGAGTGAGAAGTAAAATATAAAAAATAAGATAAAAGAAAGAGAAATAAAATAAGAGAAATAAAAGAGAGAAGAAAAATGAAAGAGTGAGAAGTAAAATTAAAGAGAGAGAAATAAAAGAAAAGAAAAAGAAAAGAAAAGAAAAATAAAAGAAAAGAAAAGAGGAAAAGAAAAATAAAAGAAATAAATAAATTAAAAAATAGAGAAGTAAAATAAAAGAGAGAGAGAGAGAAATAAAACAAAAGAAAAAATAAAAGAGAAAGAAATAGAATAACAGAAATAAAAGAAAAAGAAAAAGAAAAAGAAAAGAGAGAGAAGTAAACTAAAGGAAATAAATAAATCAAATAGGAAGAAGTAAAATGAAAGAGAGAGAAATAAAATATAAAAGAAATGAAAGAGTGAGAAGTAAAATTAAAGAGAGAAGAAAAATGAAAAAGTAAGAAGTATAATAAAAGAAATAGAAATAAAATAAAAATAAAAGAGAGAGAAGTAAAATAAAAGAGAGAAAAAAATAAAAGAGAAAGAAATAGAATAACAGAAATAAAAGAGAGAAAAAATAAAAGAGAGAAAAAAATAAAAGAGAGTGAAGTAAAATATTAAAGAAATAAAGTAAAAGAGAGAGAAATAAAATAAAATAAAAATAAAATTAAGGAGAGAAATAAAACAAAAGAGAAATGTAAAATGAAAGAGTGAGAAGTAAAACAAACGAGAGAGAAATAAAATAAAAAAAATAAAATAAAAAGAGAGAGAAGTAAAATAAAAGAGAGAGAAATAAAAAGAAAAGAAAAAGAAAATAAAAGAGAGAAGTAATTCAAGAAAGAGAAACAAAATAAAGAGAGAGAAGTAAAATAAACAAGAGAGAAATAAAATAAATGAAAAATAATATAAAAGAGAGAGAAATAAAATAAAGGAGAGAAAAATGTAAGAGAAATAAAATAACTAGGATAATATCACTGGGATATATTGTTCTCATTCCATGTGCAATGCCACTTCTGGTAACCATATAGTTATCTCTCTTTAAATTAACTCTCAAAATTATTATTTCACCATAGCTGTAGCCTGATATTGAACTCACAAATCTTTGGGTTAAGTCACTTGAACCAAACA
>JBBBDQ010001373.1:4695000-4747500 GCA_037127315.1 Ascarosepion bandense
TTTCCTTTCATTTCTCTCTCTTACCTTCTTTGATTTCCTCTTTACAATCTTTCTGTACACGTATGCACTTGTAAAATAAACACACATACAGTAACACTTATATATATATATATATATATATATATATATATATATATGCACATACACATATTTATATATATATCTATAGCTGTACAATATATTCCCAGTCAAAACCATTCACAAATAAACTTTATAAGCACACGTACTTCGTACAAGGCCTTCTATAGTGTGATTATCCCATAAAATTGATGTATATACTAATTGTGCATTTAACTGTACACACGGGATGAGAAAGCTTTTACACCATGTTTTTATCCTTATTGTCTATTAGAGCATATGATGTAAAGTGAGCGCTCTTCAGTGAAAAAGACAAAATAGGCTATTGCACTAGGGACACTTTCCAACTCTTGTGTAGTATGTACATCATGTTCTGGCTTTTGTATTTCTGGGGTTATTGCTAAACCAGACAACTTGTTGTGCACACACAATGTAAAGAAATAAATATCCTTGACAATGGAACAAATACAATAATGAACTTATATGTAATAAAACTGATAAAATAAACCATGAAACAAATAATCAAGAGAAGTAGAAATGATTGTAGCTATAAATATGAATTATTTGAAACAATGATAGTAGAGAATAATATTCAGTTCTATTATGAACAAAACATCTAGTAAACAATAAATTCTAATATCTTTAAAAACTTTTTTCTGACATCTATTTGTAAAAGATTTTATTTGTTGTCTTGAATTCTTATAGTAAATGTTAAAATTATACATTTTTTAAGTGTGGAATTTTTCAGCTCAAAGCCATTGGTAGTATAACATAAAGAAATGGTAGTGCTATAAAAACAGACTCCTAAGCTTTATTTACCCCAAATTATAAGTCAATTTTTATAGAACTGCTTTGTCAATAAATTGGAAAATGAGATTTTACATATTAAGTTCAAATTAGTATAACAGGTACTTTATTGTATATTAATTTCTTGCCCCTATTTTCTGATTGCTTTTCAATGTTTTTCTGTTGATTTTCTAAGTCAAATATAATGATAATATTATTATGTTATTCAGGGCTGATGCAAGGGTTTTTCCCCTCATTGAATCTATAATATGTCTACCTCCAATCTATGATATAAGGCCCCAACTCTGCTACATCTCAATTTTCATAAGGTAACATTCATATCAAATGCAAATTTTATTGAAACCTAATTATGTACAAGTGGGTTCATGCTATCAAAAATGATGGTAAAATATTTATATCAATATGCAGTTTAAAATGATGGCAATTGATGTACTTACTATTGAGTATCTTACTTTAAAATAAGAAAAAAAAAAAAATTGAAATACCTGAGGATAACAGATGGAATATATATATATATATATATTTTCTAAACATATACGAGACAATGAATGTCTATTATGTTTAATCATGAGCTGTTCTAAACATTGTATTTTGGCTTTAATTTCAGTTGAAAATAAAGACAAAAATTCTCCAACATTTGGATAATTTTTTATTAAATTCAGTCTAAGCTTTCAGCTCACATGAGCCATCTTCAGAGAGGTTACAAGGACGTTAACACAAAAACATCCACCATCAGCGATGCTTTCATTTTGTGTGGACATAAAACTCCGCTAAGCAACGTTTATATATACACAACTCAGGCTACCAAAGAGTAGATTACTACTAAATTTCTGCCCTTAGCCTAACCAAAATAAAACCAATACATCCCATCACCTCCTTTGCCTAAGCTAACCTTGGAGCTTAGAATTTTTCTTCATCCTCTGTTTATAAGAGGTTGAAAAATGCATGCCTTAAAATGACGTTGAGAATGGCTATTTCCCCACTAAGTTTTATTTGAATTTACAGATAAATATATATATATATATATATATATATATATATGCAATGGCCTTATTATAATAGAGAGGATATATATACTTGATGCCATAATTATTGCAAAACACTAAAATAAGAAAACACTGTTATAAAGCAAACACATAGCAAGAGCTTTCATAACTGGTAGTAAAGTTTAATAACTGGTAATAAAGAGAATGAAATGAGCTTATACTGCCTTGCTATTGTCTCTCTCTTTCTCTCTTCGTGAGAGTAAAAGGAGGGATATATATATATGTATATACAAATATATGCATAACAACCTTTATTATATTCAAGAGCATAATGGATCATATGCAGTATAGGTGAACAATTTAACTATAAAAATTGAAGACAAATACATTGTATCTAAATACAAATTAGAGGCTTGTCATAACATATCATTCCATCTTAAATAAATCAACAATGTCTTGCAGCAATTTTAACATCAACTTGAGGTCTTTCTTGTTAAAAGTTGAATAATTTTAACACATTAAGCATTATAGATAAAAAATATTGAGTTTTATATAGTGTTTCTTTTTACAAGACTTAGCATGAACAAAATAAATTCATGGCTTTTAACAAAAAAAGACCCCAGAATGATATCAAAGTTGCAAAAATTTTTCATCCTTTAATAATCAGTTGTGATTAATCTAATTTGTAATGTATATAAATGTAGGCGGGAAAAAGCAAATTTTAGTAAGATAGTGAGAATTACAATGCATTGCCTGGGGCACCCAGTCAGGCTACTCACCACTGTTGGGTTCAGATGTAGTATGCAGTGGCACTTATGTTGTTGCTATATTATTATATTATTAAAATATAATAATTATAGTATTTTTCTATTTTTACAAAAGAAAATTTTATGAAGATTTTAAAGTTATTTTATTTTATTTTATTTTTTTTTTTAATCATATCACCCCAAGCAAGGCGGTAACGCCACTGATGCGCAGGGGGCTACGTAAGGGTAAAAAGAATGGAAAAGAGAAAGCCGGAAACCACATCCTAAACAGGAAACAAGGGATGAGCCTCTTCACCTGTTCAATAGATGTGGGTGGAGTGTGAACCGGGCGATAGTTTAGTCTATCTACTCCAATTGAAAAAAAATAAAAAATAAAAAAAAAATAAAAAAGGAAAAGAGTGAAAAGATTGGAAAAGAGAAAACCGGAAACCGCATCCTAAACAGGAAACAAGGGATGAGCCTCTTCACCTGTTCAATAGATGTGGGTGGAGTGTGAACCGGGTGATAGTTTAGTCTGTCTACTCTAATTTATTTGTCTATTTTATAATAATGTTCTCTCTGTACAAAGCCACGTGGTCACTTGAGGTTGAGTTTTACAGAATAAGACACACAGCTTATGCAGATAGATGTGAAAAGTAACAGGTTAACTTTAGACTTCAACAGGTAAAGATTATAAAGATTGGAGAAGCAATCTCTTATTAGTCATTTCCAGAAGACAGAGGTTCCAGTGACAAAGCTGCTCGAGCGTAATTTATATCTGACCAAAAGAATATGAAAGGAGTGAGGAGGATTCAATACAATGTGCATCGCACGGTGGGTCTTAGCTATGAAGGTTAGGACTGGTAGACCTAAGAGGCGTAGTTCCTCAGAACAATCTTCGTGAAAATAGCAATAGAGCCATGAGAAGTTTGCGATGTAATATCTGTGAGAAAGTGATTGCAGGGTGAAAAATAATTTGTCAGCTACAGGGGCATGGGAATACTTTTAGACTCTATTGACCCTGAAAAGGATCAGCACCTGCTTATATTAATTTTCTAATCACCGCTTAGATATGGCACAAGGTCGAAGGTATGGGGTGCCCAGTAAGGATTGAACTCACCACTCAGTTGTAACAGATTCTAGCATGACAAGCTTGCTAATCTTTACACCACATTGGGGTGCCCCAGCTTCTGTATATATATATGGCAGAAGTATGCCATTTTTGGCATATTCTAGCTCTTGTAAAATGAGAGGATAGCTAGATGAGTTAGGCACTTACTGGAACCATACAGGGAACCAACCATCTTTAGTGATGAATCAAATATATGTGTTCCACTTGTGGCCTCAGCTGAATTTAAGTCCCAGTGGAGGCTTCCTAACAAAAAATCTATTCATTAGGATTGGTGGAAGTTCTGGGTCCAATCAATGATACATGGGCCTTTAGACTAGTCAGAGGATAATACTTTCAAATTAACTGAGTGTATATAATTTCCCTTAACCTTTACTCAAAATTTCTTGTCGCATGCATGAGAAAATATAGCATAAATAAAATGTAGTAATACTTCTGTCAAATTGTGCATAGAAGTAATTTATGTTATCAATGAAGTGACTCTCTTTCTTTCTGTGTGCTATGTCCTTTAATGCAATTATCTATAGTGAGTTTAGAATACAAGATACTTTTATAACTCTATCAAGACTGGAAAGTGAAGTACTCCATTTTTGGCCCCGTCTGACTCTTGTAAATGTACAGTATAGTGCAAGGTGTCAGGTACTTGCTAGAACCATACAGAAAACAAAGTATTTTTATAGCATCTTAAGCAGTAGATCATATATATGAGTTTCACTTGAGGTTTGGACTTAGTTTAAGTCTTAATAGTTGCTCAAGGCATGGGTATTCCCTGAGGAAACATCTGTTCATCTTTAGTGAGGGATTGTATGTATGAGTTCCACTTGAGGTTTGGAGTGTGTTTAAATCCTAATAGTTACTCAAGGCATGGGTACTCTCTGAGTAAACATCCATTCTTCTTTAGTGAGGGATTGTATGTATGAGTTCCATTTGAGGTTTGGAGTGTGTATAAGTCCTAATAGTTGCTCAAGGCATGGGTACTCCTTGAGGAAACACCTGTTCATCTTTAGTGAGAGATTGTATGTATGAGTTCTACTTGAGGTTTGGACTGAGCTTACATCCTAATAGTTGCTCAAGACATGGCTACTCTGTGAGGGAACATCTGTTTATTGAAAATTAGTGGAAGTTCTTGGTTTGACTGATGATAGTAGAATGGCACTAGTTTGTGTTTTTGAAGTGTTGAATGTGACCAACCAATTTTTTCCCCACTGAGCTGTTAGAGATAGACCAAGCTCTGGCCACTGAGGGTCTTGAAGGTGCTCCTATATATTGCTGGATGTCATATAATACATCTGGATGTCATATAATACATCTGGTAAGGTAATTTTTATGCAGAGGTTATAGTTTATCAATAGCTGCATCTAACCTTTAATTGATTTGGTTTTTTGCAGTTTATCAACATTTGTAAGGTTATTTAAAGCTAGAAAATATTTTTAGATTGTCAGAATTTTTTAGAGATAATGATTTAGTGGTACAAGTGCTACAAAATGACTGTGATGAGAAGAGGTAGTGTAATATAACAATCTGGCCCCACCCGAGGAAGGCTGATGCAAGCGGGGGTGTTTCCGGTCGTTAAAAGGAACGGATGTTTGTTTGACCTTATTTCCGGCAGTAGCGGAAATGGCTACAGAGGCAAACAGAACAGGTGTCTCTGAGAATTACGTAGGCGTGCATGGGCGAGGCAAAAACCAGAAGAAAAAGTCCCGGTTTTGGAGATTATAAAAAGACCTCAGCGCACAGATTCACCAGTAGTAGCAGACCAGAGTAGCAGGAGAGAGAGAGAGACACAACAGATACGACGACACTCCCGTCAACCCATTAGAGGCGCGCTCTCTCAATCTCTGTCCCCTATGCTACACGGTTCATCGTCATTAATAAAAATATTCATATATTTTTATATATATGCGTGTTTGTTGTTTATTGATATACAACAGACGAGTCACACCTTTCCCAAGTGTATTTGCACATAAGATAATATAACATGAATATGACAGGAATTTGAACTTGTCTCTCTAATTTCCAATTCTGAGCCCTTATTCATTACACCTCTCATACATCCTTACAGCCCTGATATTCCCAAGAATTCAGTCATCTAGGTACTGACCAGTTTTGATATTGCTTAACTTCAGTAGTTGTAACAGAACTGGTGTTTCAGTATGATATGGCTGAAAACCTGCATCTAGCCTAACTTTATAATTCTGTATCATTAAATGTAAATAAAGGAGTCATATATTTGAAGTTAGAGTATCTGGTATACTAATGTTTACCCAGATGACATAGATTATCAGTACACAGGTTCACCTAAAAACTGGATGAACAGAACTGTGTAGCTGATCTTTCCTCCAGCCCAGTCCTGGCAGCTCAGTGGGTGTAAGAATTGGCTTATAATATTCAATGACTCCATAAGTAAACTATAATCTTGTCCAAATTAATTGAAACAAAACAAATAATGTCTTCTTAGCACCTTTCACACTTTCCCTGATCGCATATATGTCGTCTCTTGATGTTGTTTCTTTTCCTACCACATTTTTTTTTTACATTTTGAACTGATGAATCCAGTTGTTTCTTCACCTTAATGACACACCTGACAATTGAAAGGCTGACACCAATAATATCAGTGATCTTTCTGTAAGGCTTGCCAGTGTGTTCATGCAGTGTTATAATTTTCATAAGCTTCCTGAGAATAATTTCCTTCACAGACAATGGCTATAGGACAACTCCAGCTGAATTAATTGCATTCACTTACGTGCAAATACCCTTGGGAAAGGTATTAATCCTACTATTCCTTCCAGTTATGGGTTAAATAGCAAGACAGATTGGGTTCTATAGCCTTGGTCGGCAACCAGTCTACTGCAGGAAGCAATGGCAACCTACTGCGGGATAATATTCTGCCCAGTCAGTCATGTCTCTTTCAAGACATGATCACCCAAGCGTCACGCATGGCACTTAACTGACTGAATCAACAATCGGGACAATAATGTCTGGGGTGATAAAAATTTGATGCAATCATAGATGATGCAATATTTTTCAAGACCAAACAAATTTTATCATACAGTGCATAAATAAATTCATATTACTGCTCACCATTGCAAATGACCTAATCTGATGAAAAAATAGTAATTGATTACACCCTGTAACTCCAATGAGTCTAAAACTGACTGGAGAGTAAAAGAAATGCAACAAGTTGTTTCAATTAATTTGCACAAGGATGTAGTAATAATCCGAACTTCCATGTTTTATGATGGACAGTCAGGGGTTGCTTGTCTTGAATACCTATTGGACTCAACCTCACCTCAGACTTTAAGTAGAACTCATATATATGATCCATTTAATATTACAGTATTAAAGAATTATTGGACTCAACCTCACCCCAGACTTTAAGTAGATCCATTTAATATTACAGTATTATGGAGTTAAGCTAGGTACATGTTTTTTTAGTCTTTCTTTAATTAATGTTTACCCAATGCAAGACACAAAAGCTATTCAAAGTAAAAGGTTAGTGAATGATTATTATGTGTGTATGAAGAAGAGGCTGTTGTTATCTGAGGTGGATACAATACACAGGGAAAGTGTGCTGCAATATTATTCAGCACAATATCCGGTGCTACACAGCTATACACAGAACAGTACAATGGTTACAATGACGGACAAGATAGAAATTAAAAACCAGAGAAGACAGTTTCGTATCACAATAGGCGCCAAAGTAATCAGTTTGAATATTACTCAAATGACACTCAAATATTATGCAACTACTCTTTTCTCAAATAAACTATTTCAGGCCATTCCACCATTAAGTGTGCTGCAAGGGTGTCAGCCACTCTATAACAAGGCAAGAAGTGCAGTTTATGAGGTTAATAGTATTGGAAAAATAGTTGTACCACTCCAGAAAGTATCTAACTTCTTCTGCTATGCTCTATCTTTTCAAGAGCCAGATCAGACCAGAAATGGAGTATTGCTGCCATACTTGCCCAGCCCTTACTTGCATGTCTGTATAGGGTTCAAAAATCTGCATGACCCTGTGGGTGATGAATTATTTTTCACTCTACAACTCCTTTCACCACCGATAAAATATTGGAAACCCTGCTGTTTCGAATAAGATTTGTTTAAGCTGAGTAAAAATTTCTGAAAAAGTGTATTTGTGTATATAATTTCCCTTAACATTTGCTCAAAATTTCTTGTATTATGCATGAGAAAATATGGTATAACTAGAATGTAGCGATACTTATGTCAAATTGTGCATAGAAACAATTTATGATATCAATAAAGTGACTCTCTTTCTATGTACCATGCCTCTTATTTCAGAAGTTGTGTCTCTTCACAACTTCTGTCTTTGTTCATCTCAACAATACTTTCTCTTTTATGGCCTCTCTTTATCTTTGTTGTATTTATTCCTCCATCTATTTGTTCAAGATTGCTTTCATGTACCTTTAATGAGCCCTGAAAATGTCAAACTCTCTAAGCCTTCTTTCTTCATGATGTCTCCTAAGGTTTTCAACTGTCTTTTTCTGATTGGTACAAACAGTTTTTTTTTTCATTCCAGTTCTTCTTAAAATTTTCTTGCACCTCATACCACCTGTACATCATCTATACAAATGTTCATCATCATATCATCTGTCCATCATCATATCATCTGTCCATCATCATATTTGTCCATCATCTATCATATCTGTCTATCAGCATACTATGTTCATCAACTATCTAAATGTTCACTATTATATAATCTACCATATATGTCTATCAGCATACCATTTATCCAAATGTCCATCATTATGTCATCTGTCTATCATAGGGTAGAGGGTAGGTATGGATTGAATAAAATTTCATATCCCAGAAACACTATTCTTAAAAAGTACTCAATACAAAGTAGAGTGAATAATATTTATTTAGAATTTATAAGATAAATATGTTATAATATCACTACAAAAGTAGCTATTTTGTTTCAACACTACAAAGTCATAGTGTTGATTTAAGTTGAAGAGTTTTAAAAGGTACAAAATTAGCCAAACCCTCTCAAACAGGGAGACATTGTTACACAGTCTGTGGTGACTAATCAAAATACAAGTGATTTATAATTTTAGGAATATATGAATAGACTCTAAAAACAATTTATTGGAGCATTAATGTTAATATTGGATTAAAGTACATATCAGTTTTACTGATCAACTATTAGTTTCACTTTACAATGATAATTAAAATTTGTTAAAAAAATTATATACATATATATTAATATGAATTAATGTTAGAGACTATGAATTTTAAATTTTAAGTTTAACAAAGCATTAGATTTAGATTATTGTAAATAGCTTCCTGTTTGAAGGGGTTTGGCTAGTTTTTAACCTTTTAAAACTCTTCAACTTGAAATCAGCACCATCACTTGATAAGACACAAGTAGTACTGAAACAAAATGGCTACTTTTGTAGTGATATTATAACATATTTATGTATATATATATATATATATATATATATATATATATATTAGCAATATGGAAGATTATGTGAAGCCAAAATTGCTGACAGTCAATTTAATACTGGTAAAAAGACATTTAAGGCAAGCAGACTTTGTAATAAAGCTTCTTCTTCTTCTTCATGTGCTATGACCCTTCATGATGTAGGCAATCATGGACTTCCACTTGGCTTTATCTCTTCTCACTCTCAATATTGGTATCTCTCTCAAACCCCACTCTGTAGTCCATAGATAGAGAATTACTAGAATTAATATGAGTAAAAATTTGTCACTTAGCTGATTGATGTTACCTTCAGCATCCTGAATCCTGAACTTTATAGGCAAATTTATCCATCCACTCTTCAGAGGTTTTTTGCAATTTACTGTTAAAGATGTGCATTGTGGTGCAAGGAATATCAATTCAGAATGAGAAGTTGTAGAACTCGAGTTCAAATTCCAGTCAAATTCGTTGCCTTCACTACCCCTGGTAAAGGTATTAATCCATCTCTTCCCTCCAGTATGGCTCAAATAAGAGAATAGTTTGGGTTCTATAGCCTTGGTTGGCAACCAGTCTACTGCAGAAAGTAATGGCAACCTACTACAGGAAAATCTTCTGCCCTGTCAGTTATGTCTCATGATAGCCCGAGCGTATATCATGTATGGCACTTAACTGACTGACTGACTGTTAATATTTTCTAATTTTTCCATTTTTTATATTCTGGTGTAAGTTGTTCATGTGTGCATCTGTGTGGATGTACCCTCATGCATGTATTTCCTGTATTTTGCAGGTGTATGCACTTGTATAGGGTGTTAGTCATTTTTCCTTTTGCTTTGTGCTTTTTAGCGTTTTTCTCTTTTTCTTTTTCTCGTTTTATTTTTTATTTTTTATCATTTTATTCAATATTGCATTTTTATTAAATAAGTGTTTGCTATTTTAATCATTAAATTGTTTTTAAAAAGAGCAGGAGTATTATGTATATTAAAAATTAAACTTTTATTTTTTCCAAGAAAATGAATGAAAATTTATTGTACTAAGCTATGCCCCCTTTTGTACCCACTTACCTGATTGCACTTCATCCCAAAATTTGGTTTTGTTTAGTCAATGTATGGCTATTTTAGAGTGAGTAATGGATGAATGTTGTGGTATAGTGGATATCGACTCGAAATGACGAATCAGGGAGCTGAGTTCGAATTCCAGTTGAATTCCTTGCATTCACTTATGTGAAAATACCCTTGAGAAAGGTATTAGTCTGTCTCTTTTTCCTAGTTATAGGTTAAATAATAGGACAGATTGCGTTCTATAGCCTTGGCTGGCAACCAGCCTACTACAGAAAGCAATAGCAACCTACTGCGAGATAATCTTTTGCCCAGTCAGTTATGTCTCCAAAGAGACATGATTGCCCAAAGCCATATGGCACTTAACTGATTGATGGATGGACAGATGAACAGATAACAGAAGTCACAGAATTTTATATATCAATGGCTACATTCTCTTGGAGAAGGGAATGAAATACAACAACAGGATGTGCGTTGTGGTACAGTGGACATTATCTCAGAATGAGAAATTGGTGAGCCGAGTTCGAATTCCAGTTTCATTCCCTTACTGTTATAATGTTAGACATGAAACATTATTTTTGTAGCCACTTCTATAATGTTGGTTTTTGTAACGTTAATTGGAAGTGGACTTTTGGTAACTTGCTATTTGTGAGTTTGGTTTCCTTCCATAAAGTCAACACACTAATAAATCCTTTAAATAATAAACAAAAATGGTGTAGAACACTGGAAACATACAGAATACTGGAACACATAGAATACCAGAATACTCTGAACACACTGAATACTGGAACACACAGAATACCAGAATACTCTGAACACACAGATTACTGAATACTGAATACATTGAACACCAGAACACAGTGAATACACTCAGATTTGTGTGAGTGCTTTATATACTAATTATCATGATCATGTGATCAGTAGCACAATTCATTCAATGGTTACCTCTGTTACCTGGAGATCAGTGTTCGACCGCAAGTATCAGTACTGACTCTTTCTTCCTACATAATACTTATGCACAAATACCCTTGTGAAGAGTATTAATCTGTCTCTTCTCCCTCCAGCTATGGGTTAAACAACAGAATAGACTGGGTTCTATAGACTTGGTTAACAACTAGTCTACCTTGCCTGGAGCATAAAGGGATTTCTATAGGATCAACACCCCTACCTGTAAAAAAGACAAATAACAAAAGCATCAATGACCCCTCACCATCAAGGAGGGGTTGCCTCTGCTTCACTGAGAGTGATGGGTTCATAAGACACACAGGTTTACTGAATCTGAGATATAAAAAAATAAAACCACTGTTAAGGAAAGAGAATAGTAAAAGAACTGGAATTAAGAGGACAAAAAATAACAGCTGATATTGCATTTAAGTTTTTGTTGGTCAAAGTTAACTGGAAAGCAAAAAGCTGGAAGAGAGTCCCAAAAGTGAGAAGTTGAAAGAAGAAACTTTTAACATGTAACTTATGGTTGCATCTAGCCACTTCAACTTTAAAATATTGAAACCTAACTGTCAATCTAGTGCTGCACTTAAATTAATAAAGTACCTAAAAGGAAAGCTCATCAGGACAATGACTTATCAACTCTTTGCAGGTTATTTAAAGACATAAAATGTCTTCAGAATTTGTTCGAGATAATAATGATTTAGTAATTCAAGTATTAATTAACCCATAGGTTGGTGGAAAAGAGGGGGATAAATACATTTCTCAATGGTCATTGCATGTAAGTGAATATCAGTCAGTTTAGTGCTATATGTGGTACACAATTGGGTGATTATGTTTCGGTATAGACATGACTGACTGGGCAAAAGATTTTCATGCAGTAGATTGTCATTGCTTTCTGTGGTAGACTGGCTGCTAAACAAGGCTACAGAACCCAATCTCTCCTGCTATTTAATCCATAGCTAGAGGTTGAAGTGATGGTGTAGTACTTTTCCCAAATGTATTTGTGAATAAGTGAATGCAAAGAATTCAACTGGAGTTTAAACTCGGTTCTCCAATTTCTCATTCCAAGCCAATATCCACTGCACCACAAATGTAACGAGCCCAAACAAAATTGGAAATTGGCTCTCTGATTAACAATTCTGAGACATTATTCATAACGCCATTCTCATATCCAAGCTTACAACACTTGGTATTCTCAAGCAGTCATCCATCTTAGTATATTGAATATTTCTGTGTAGTGAGTTCTATATAATACTAGCAGTATAGACCGGCATTGCTCGGGTGTAATGAAAGCTTTAAAACTAATCCATGGTCCTGGAGCTCAGACCCTGCCTAAAGAATATTTGTGTGAAGTTTGGTGAGAATAGGATAAAAATTGTGGATTTGTATAAAGGACATACAGACAGATAAACAGACAAACATCTTGCCTTTTATATATATATATATATATATATATATATATATATATATATATATATATATTATCAATTTTCTGCACTATTATAAGAACTACAACTTTGAAACTTCTGGATATCGTTTCTTATGTCTTTGTCTACGAGTGTATCAAATTTGATTAAAGTCGGACCACTCTTTCTATAACCCGATTTTTTCAATTATCGATTTTTGATATTTATCGGGGGTACCTCGACACAAAACCTAGCTAAGAACACTCACAGGCGCTTATAGTACAACTGTGTAAATTTTTAAGAAAATCGGTTCAGCCCTTTTGGAGTCTATAGGTAACAGACACACACACACACAGACACATACACACATACAGACAAAGATAAATTTTGGTATTATCGCCTAATATTTGTTTTATTTATATTTTGGTGGTTTGTTATGCGATGATCAATAAACATGACCAATAGTTAGAGAATACTTAATCCATTGCTTTAAAGCCCTTAAGTTTGCTGATTATTAATAATTGGCTGATGAATTCCATCTCACAACTGCTTGCAGCTCCCTTCTTACTCCCACGCATCTGCAACTGCTTAGCTCAGAGAAAATTGTCTTTGTGGACAGGAACAGAGAGAATGAGAGAGAGAGAGAGAGAGAGAGAGAGAGCGGTGGTGAGAGAAAAAAGCAGAGAGGGAGAAGAGAGAGAGAGAGAAAGAGAGATGCACTGAAGATAGATAGGGAAAGTAATAGATAAAAAATATCTAAATGTATAAAACTTAAAACACTTCAGAGAAAGAGAGAGAGAGAGTAAGAAAGATAGAAAGAGAGAGAGAAAGCGAGATTGAAGATAAGGAAAGTAATAGAAAAATATTAAGATACATAAAACTTGAAATACATCAAAGTGAGAGAGAGAGAAAGAGAGAGAGAGAGAGAGTAAGAAAGAGATAGAGAAAAAGAGAGAAAGAGAAAGAGAGAAAGAGAAAGAGAATCGGACTAAAGATAGGGAAAGTAAGAGATAAAAATATAATAATGCATAAAAATTGAAATATGTCAAAGTGAGAAAGAGAGAGAGAGAAAGTAAGAAAGAGGTAGAGAAAAAGAGAGAAAGAGAGAAAGAGAGAGACAATTGGATTAAAGATAGGGAAACTAAGAGATTATAAAAATGCATAAAACTTGAAATGATTCAAAGAGAGAGAGAAATGGAGAGAATAAGAAAGAGATAGAGAAAGAAAGAGAGAAAGAGAAAGAGAGCCAAACTGAAGATAGACAAGAAAAGTAATAGGTAAAAAATATAAAACTACATAAAACTTGAAATATCTTAAAGTGATAGAGAGAGAGAGAGAAAGAGAGAGAGAAAGAGAGAGATAATTGAACTAAAGATAGAGTAAGATAGATATAAAAAAGCATCTAACTTGAAATACTTCAGAGAGAGAGAGAGAGAGAGTAAGAAAGAGATACAGAAAGAGATACAGAAAGAGATACAGAAAGAGATACAAGAAGAGAAAGAGAGCCAAACTGAAGATAGACAGGAAAAGCAATAGGTAAAAAATTTAAAAAAGCATAAACACTTTAATTATTTCAAACAGAGAAAGAGAGAAAGAAAGACTAAGAAAAAGATAGAGAAAGAGTGAGAGAGAAAGAGAAAAAGCCGGACTGTAGATAGACAGAGAAAGTAATTGTGAAAAATATGAAAACCAATAAAACTCAAACTACTTCAAAAAGAGAAAGAGAGAGAAAGAAAGAGAGTGAGCTAGACTGAAGATAGACAGGGAAAGTATTAGATAAAAATGCATAAAACTTGAAATACATGAAAGAGTGAGAGAAAGAGAGAGAGAGTAAAGAAAGAGAAAGAAAGAAAGAAAGAGAGAGAGAGAGTAAGAAAAAGAGAAAGAGAGAGAATAGGAAAGAGAGAAAGAGAGAGAAAGAGAGAGATGGACTGACGATAGACAGGAAAAGAAATAGATAAAAAAATTTAAAAATGCATAAAGTTTGAAATATTTCAAAGAGAGAAAAAGAGAGAGAGAGGCAGATGTTCAATATGCCTTCTGATTGCTTCTACACACACATATACACCCATTGGATCATTGACTGGTGGACACTTTCAAACACCCCCACATGGTATCTAATAGTTTCACCAAAAATGTTATTCAACTACATTTCTTGCCCCATATAGTAGACAACTTTGGGCTAGAATAAGAGACAAACCCATGTGAACAAAGGGTGTTGAAATATGAGGCAGAGGTATAAAAATCCTCATCAGATGCTGTGGCTAATGTTAAGTGGTTTGTCTTCTCAAAGGGCTTCATTAGACTGAATAATGTTTTCATTGATGGTATCATTTATATGTTGGGAAAAAGAATGCAAAGCAAGTTGTGAAATAGCATTTAAATAAAAAACATCAAACGAGTTTTCAGATATTCCATTTTAATATTATTGATATAATAAAAGCCAAGATGGTGTAAATATTTACAGATTTTCTGAAAGCATTTGAGCAATTGGCAACAAAGTTTATTCCAGTTTTATATATGTGTAAAAATGAAAAGTAAAGAAAAATACAATAAACTAAAAAAATAAAAACCTGTGGGAATTGTAAGATAAGCAGATATGTAATAAAATTGTACAAGTAAAGGGAATATTGGACACATAAAGCTAAATAAATTTCCTAATTCAATGTTTTTCAGGAGGTCCTACATGACTATAGCCCAAGGCATGTCATGATGAGACATTGTTTTTTCAATGTTGGAACAAAATGTGCAATTTTGTAGTAGTCATTTACATGTTCTAATGTAAAAGTTAAATAATATATATACATATATATATATATATATATATATATATATATATATTGTAATTTTGGTTTTACAATGGTAATGGTTTAAGCATTTTATCACTACACAAAAATTTTCATGTATCAGCACGATACTGTTCTTCAGGTGATATGTTGAAATAAATGGTGAAAATGATTTATTTTGAAAACATAAGATGAATTCTTGGTTATTTAAAAAGATTAGGGAGTGTTAGTTAGGAAATATACTTTATGGTATGCTAATATTATTCAATCAAAAATCCGAAATTAGGTAACTATAGAGTTGAAGATCTAGGTCTTGTAAAGGAAGCAGGATTGCCTGGTGTCTAGACATGTCACTTTTAAATTTTGTCTGGATAAGATAGATAGTTGATTTTCTAAGCACTGCTTAGATGTGGCATGTACGGGACACCCACCAAGAATCAAACTTACTACTCAGTTGTAAGTGGTTCTAGTAAGACCAGCTTGTTAACCATTACACCATGCTGTGGTGCCTTGGATAAGATAGTGGGATCATAGATTATTTAAATGGGTGCTTACGGCATATCACATTGAATACACAGGTTCTCATTTGATCACCGAAGTTAAGCAACATTGAGCCTGGTCAGTACTTAGCTGGGTGACCACTTGGGCATACCAGGCACTGTAAGCATTCAGTGACAGATGTACGTTGTGGTGCACTGGATATCGGCTTGGGAAGAGAAATCAGTGAGCCAAGTTTGAATTCTAGTTAAGTGCCCTGCATTCACTTAAGCACTATTACCCTTGGGAAAGGTATTAATCTGTCACTTCTCTCCAGTTATGGGTTAAATAACAGGATCGGGCCTGGAGGCAACCCATCTAGTGTTGGTGTCACAATAAAAAAAACCCTTGGTAGCCCTATTTGACAAGATTATGAATTTCGCTACAAACTGTGCCAGGGTTCCAAATGCACAGGGAATACTGGAGTGCGTGTAGTGAGTTCTATCTCGGCCAAGGCTGCAAGACGACAGTAATTTAAATGGGTAAACAATAATTTTTAATAGCAGGTTGGATTTTGTTTTTTTTTTTTTTAGATTTAGTACCACCTCATGAGTAAAGGGGTTGGAATGTTTAGATTAGAATTAGGATTAAGCAATTATGGTATACTAAGGTATATTGTAATTCAGAAAACTAATTAAGTATTGTGTGGGTCATTTATTTAAGTAAAATAATTTTTTAATTATTAAGTTATATATAGATTTTGTACTACTTTATGAATAATGGGGTTGGAATGTTTAGCTTAGAATTAGAATTAGAAAATGATAGTATACTAAGGTATATTGTAGTTAAGGAAAACAAATAAGCTTTTTGTGGGTCTTTTATTTTAGTAAAGTAAACTTTAAATTTAAAGAAAAATACTTTTTGATGTTTTCATAAAATGATCAATTCATCTCTACAGCTCAGTAGTTCATTATTTTTAGGGAACCTTAAAATCTGCAGCTTTTCTCTCAGGCACAGAAAACAGATATTATAGAACGACTTACAGATTCTTGTTTTTACAGAGTTTTTCATTTTACTTTAGGAGATTTGTTTGTATCTGTTAACATACAAAAATAACAAACACTTGTTTATGTTTGAAACAACATGGTCAAGGTGTTTTTGGAAATTACTCTTCCTTTTGTTAAAAAGGTGTTGTTGATTACTTCAAATAAATAATTTTCAAAAGCAGATAATCTTTCAATTACTGATGTAGTTTATATATATATATATATATATATATATATATATATATTTAGTGTATCGAGGCAGCAAATAATTTTCTAAACATACACTGTTAAAGATAAGAGACAATGAATGTCTATTATGTTTAATCATGAGCCGTTCTAAAAAATACAAAATAAAGCCAAAATATGACATTTAGAACGGCTCATGATTAAACATAATAGACATTCATTCATTTAACAGCATATATATAGTTCCGTATGGAGAGAGATGCTTTGTTTTTTGTTGGGGAGTGAAAACTATTTAATATATATTTTCTGCGTATTTTAGGGCAATTCACACATATATGGATGGACATTACAAATAAACAAAACAATAATTTATTTGTTATAAAAAACATGATTTATTGTGCTAAAATGATTTTCTCTTTTCATTGTTTTATAGAGAATTAAGCAACCTAAAACAAATGCTTATCAACAATAATTTCCGGAACATCTTTGTGGATGAAGAAATAAGATTAACTTTAAAAGAATTAAGAAAAACTAAGATAAGCAACTAATTTGATATAAACAAAAATAAAGACTCCATTAAATTGGTTGATTGTAACCAGATGCATCTTACATATAAACAGGATCAAAATGTTATTAAAATTAATAATCTACCTATTTATCGTTCTTAACAAATACCTTAGATTTATTATCTGTCATAAAAAATTCAAAACATCTAATCTAATTCTAAGAAATTAAACTGGAATTTTAACTCAGTTATCTGATTTCTCATTCTAAGTCGATATCCATTGCACCAGAATGCATGTCTAGTGTTTACTAATTCTGCATTCTGAATTTTGATTATTTTTAAGAGACAGAATTTTATATTATTTACTTCGTTCAATGCTCTGTATTCGTGTTTCTAATCCAGTTCAGATAAAAGATTATAGGCTTTATCAGATGAGCCATGTTATTTGTCTTTGTTACTCTGTGCATAGATCACTTCAGGGGCTGTAAATATGTGAGAAACTTATCAAAAGTCTTCTTGCTTTAAGCCAGCTTGTTAAAGAAGACATAACTTTGTTAGATGACACTTTCACCTGTATATTGGCAAGTGACAAATTTGCACATACTGTTAATATTTATGCAAAAGATTTCCCTAAAACCAAAATGCTAGCCCAGGGCTCAAAGCCAGGCCAACTGGGTTAAGAATCAATATTATCATCAGGTTATCTCTGAGATCCACTTTTAGTGCATCGGTATTAAATTTTATATATCGTTTAGCTATTTATACAAAAGATTTATCTTTGGCTTATAACTCAAGTTATAGAACAACATCTTTACCAGATAAGCTTTTACAAATACTACCTCATTAGAATTGCACATGATATGGTGAAAATATAAATGCACTTTGTATTAAAGACAGCCACAACAAGTACAAATAATGCACAATGATAGCAAGAACACCACCATAAATATTCATCTTCTATTTGTCTCTTCAGAACATGGTGGTTATAGCTCTCAACAACTTCCCCACTTTTGTGGTTCTTAATAAATATCAACTTTTTATTATCTATCCTAATCCCAGTTCTGCTGACCAATTACACAAGCTCGTTACATAGTGCTTTCCTCTGTTCCTCTTGACTTCCTGTGAGTGTCAAATTTTCTAAGACTGCTTTCCTCATTATGTGCACAAGAAATTCAAGAGTCTCTTTCTGATCCTTGCTATTAGTGTCCTTAGTTTGTTTTTTCCTGAAAACTTATTTATTGCTCGCATATTCTGTCCATTATATTCTCAGCATCCTTCTGTAGAGCCACATTTCTTTTGCTTCAAGTTCCTTCTTCATCTGCCCTTTAGAAGATAGTCATTTAGTTAAGTGCCATACATGATATATAATTGGATGATCAGGTCTCTTTTGATCTTTGACTGACTAGGCAGTAGGTTGCCATTTCTTTCCGTGGTAGACTGGTTGCCAACCAAAGCGGTAGAACCCAATCCTGCTATGCAATCCACAGTTCTGATGGAAAAAGATGGATTCATACATTTTCCAAGGGTATTTGCATATAAGTGAAAGAAACGAATTCAACTGGAATTTGAACTCTGCTCTCTGATTTCTCATTCTGAGTGGATATTTATTGCACCACAATGCACAGATATACACTACCAGCCATAATTTTTAGGCCACTCCAGTTTTTTTTAAATTAAGTATTTCATATTATTTTTAGTATTTATTGCCAAGTGGATAATTCTAAATGAAAATAAAATGGTTCTTTTGTTATTACTTTGCAAAATTTTACAAGGCAGCCAGGAAGACTTTGCTTTGGCCAGCCAATAAGAAGAAGAGACTAGCATGGGGAAGAGAGCACAAAAACTGGACCCCAGAACAGTTCATTTGATGCACATGCAGTATTAACTGCATTTGTATTGCTCTCTCTGAAATCATTCTGATCATGAATATCGCATTTCTTGTTCCGGTGTCCTTAACTAAGCTGTACTATATTTGTTCTATTGCTGGTCTATTCTGCTTCACACTCTATTCATCAGGATTTGCATTATTAGTTTGGTTATGTGACTCATTAAATTGATTGTCCTATGGAAAATATGACACAAAAATCTAAAGGGATACAGGAATAGCGAAATGTTCTTTTCAGAAACTATGCAACAGAAAGAAAGTTCTTAGAAGTCAGAGTGCTGGACTGCCATGTCATATGTAATCTCTTATGCAATTTATGCATTACTCTTCAGGCATGAATTGAGTTCTCTCAGCTGCTGGCATGTGTATACACTGTGTATATATAACACATTAAAATTTATTCTTTTCTCAGCTATACACCAATAGCTTAGGGGTAGACTCTCTGACTGATAACAAATTTGTCAAGTTTTGATCCCAGCTGGAAGCAAGCGAATGTCTAGCCACACTGATCAGCTTTGATACATTGAAACAGGCTTGTATGTAGATGACTATATATATATATATATATATATATAGTCATCCAGATACAGGCCATTTTTTGTTGTATCACAGCTCATCAGTGTGGCTAAACAACCAATTGATTCAAGCCAGGATTTGTCATCAGTCAAAGATTTTACCCCTAAGCTATCAGTGCATTTCAGAGAAAGGCAGATTTTAGAACATCGTGCAAACCAGTAAATGGCTACTGTTTATAAAATCTACCTTCCTCCAGAGTGTTCAGTTGATGGATGAGCAAGAGCATAAACAGTTATATATATATAATACCATGTTTTGAATATGGTTGTCATATCTGATCTGGTGGTCCTGCAATATATTTAGTATTAGCTATATATCTTGTATTGTTCAGATTAATTCCACTGATAAGAAATCCTGGTAGGGTTTCCAGCACTCTTATGATAGCCTTGCTGTGAAGGTTGAATAAATCTGGAGAGAAGACATACCTTTGTCTTATGTCCCTTTTTATTTTTGTGTAGCTAATTTCATTTTCTAACTGTATACACACAGTTTGCTTCCATTAATTTCTAGATTATTCTAACCTTCTTTCCCAATAGATTAAGTTTTCCTAGTTTTCCTTGTGCCATACCTTGTCAAATGCTTTTCTGTAATCTCACACATCTTAAAATATAATTACACCAAAGTCATATAAATTCAAGGGAAAAATGGCTCCATATTGTGTGGTAGGGTTGGTGGCTAGAGTAGACAAAACAAGAAAGTAGTGTGATACTTTTTGATAAAATACTACAGATCCCAACAATAGCTTAGGCAATATAATCTACAGACCAGCACAAAAGTGAGAAACAAATTTATATCTCATCTTTAGAAATTTCTTGTGTTCATTTTTCTTTTTGGTAAATAAATAAAGTAGTGAGATAAAATGTAAGAAAACGAATAACACTTTAGCAGAGGTGAAGACAAAAGAGAAAATTTCACAGATCACCTAAACAGAAGAAAGGAAGAAAAGTGTCTTGTGTTCCTGAAGTAGTTCCAATGTCTTTTTTTATCATTTACCATTATCATTCATGTTGGTGTTATTCTTCTCTTTCAGTTGCCGTTATTCTAATAATAATCCGTGACATTGTTTCATTCAGTAAACATCACATACAAAGTGGGTTTTTTTTAGGTGTGTTGGGGGGGGGGGCTGAAAAGTTCTCAGACTGATCTAGAAAACTTTCTATAAAAAAAAAATTCAGATGTTTTACATTTGGTCATATTTGAGAAATTGGTCATGCCAGTAATATTTCAGCACCTCCGAATATTTCTTTTAGTGGTAGCATGAATACTTTTAGAATATTCTACTAAAAGTTACTGATATTGTTATTATCATTACTAAGTTGCTATTTTTACATTATTTCATGATTAGTATTAATATTTTTTTTTTTTAAATTGTATCACCCCGAGCAAGGTGGTAATGCCACTGATGTGCAGGGGGCTATGTAATAGTGAAAAGATTGGAAAAGAGAAAGCCGGAAACCACATCCTAAACAGGGAACAAAGGATGAGCCTCTTAACCTGTTCAATAGACGTGGGTGGAGTGTGAACTGGGCGATAGATAGATCTATCTACTCCAATTAATCTTTAACATATATTATTTATAAAATTTATTAAAAGTTTAGCAAAATTAAAATAGGCTTTTTTTGGTCATATTTAAATGTCTTGTCTCCATCAGTCCAATATTTGCTTTATTATCTTGATGGTTGATTTAGTTAAAAGTTGTAATTATTTCTTATTCTTATGCTTTTTCTTTTGCTTCTTCCTCTACCTATCCCTTCTTCATGATCAATACCTTTCCTCCTATTTTCTCTTTCTCCTCTTCTTGCTCTTCCTCATCCACATTCATTTCTCCCTTCTCTTCTTCCTTCACTTTGTGTTCAATCCTCCTTCTCTTCTTATTCTTCTTCCCCATCCTTCTTGTTTTTCTCCTCCTCTCCCTTGTTTTCCCAACTCTTTTACTTCCTTCTCTTTGTGTTCAATACTTTTCCTTTTCCTTCTTCTATTCCTCTTCTTGTTCTTCCTCCTCCGCATCCGTTTTTCCCTCCTCTTTCTTTTTTCACTTTGTGTTCAATCCAACTTTTCCTCTTACTCTTCCCCCTCTTCCTTGTTTTTCTTCCTCCTCCTTGTTTTTCTTATTTCTCCTGTTCTTTGTTTTTCATCCTTCTCTTTTTCCTCCTCCTCTTTGAGTTCAATCCTTTTCCACTTACTTCTCCTATTTTTGTTCTTCCTTCTCTTCCTACTCCTCTTTCTTCTACTTCTCTTCTTCTTCATGTTTCTACTCCTGCTCCTCTTTCTCACCCCCTACTCCTCTCTTCTGTCTCAGCTCTTCCTACATCTTCCTGTTCACTCCTCTTCTTAATCTTGTCACCCTCCTTCTCTACTTTGTCCAAATATTCTCCAACAAAAGAGACACGGCTAATGACTTCACTTGCCTACTATTTAATTTCTCAAATTTTTGTTTCTGCAATTATTATATAATTACATTGTTCACATTTCTTTTCAAATAGAATTCTCTAAGGAGAAAAAGAGACTTTAATATTCAGACTTAAGCTTTTATTTTCTTTCTTTTGATTTTATTGCCTTTGATTCTTTTAACCATTATTCGTTATTTCTATTTTTTCTAAACACAATTCATTATTTATTTCTCACTTCTCTTTAAATTGCATAATTCTTTTTCAAATATTTCTTTTTTTTTTTACTGCTATTATTGTTTTCAAGGTTTGGATATTTGTTATCAATTTAATTTTTGTAAGTTTATATCATTTATATAATTCATAATTTATATTGGTAATTATCTTTTTGTGTTATTGTTTTTTTTTTGTTTAGCTGTTTGCATTATTACAATGATGTTTACATTATTTTTCAGTTATTAATTTTCTTATTTTTAACTCTATTTTCGATGACGGATAAGAAAAATTTTTATATTTAGCCTTCTTTTCCTTCAACTTGTGTTTTTTTTTTTTATAATCGTGTTGCCCCAAGCAAGGCATTTTACTGCCCCTGTTGTGCAGGGGGTTATAGAGGAGGAAAGTTATGAGAAAGAGTGACAGGTTACAGGGGATGTCAAGAAGTGGGTAAGAGAAGGATGAGAATAATGATGAGAGGGAAGTGGACGGAGAAAGGAGCATGAGAGAGAGGATGCAAGTTAGTGAGATAGGAGATGACTATTGATTTTACATTTTAATTCTTGAAGATTGTAGCTGTCCTAAAAATAAGTAAACAGAAGGGAATTCGACTGGTGAGAAGTGCAAGAAAAGAAGCTGATGGAGTAGAACTTGCGTTTACAATTTATTGGTTTCACAGTAAAAGGGTAGGACCTAGTTGCTAATCTTGTTGCTCGAGTAAATTCATATATAGGGGGTACCAGTGAACTAAGTTCATTGGAGCAGAAGCTGTGAAAGTACTTGTAGAAGAGACACAGGGAAGCCTCATTGCACTGGTGAGAAAGTGACTGTATCCTAGCTGCCAAGTCAGAATCGGTCACATTACAGATTCTCATTGGATTTTGTCAAGGCCCCCTAGCTGGATAGCAGGAGCACCTGACCAGATATGGCAGCAGTATTCAATGCATGGACGAATGGTAGATTAGTATATGTGCAGGATTGTTTCAGGCAGGAAAAACTTCTTGGCCCTGCACAGAAAACCAACCTTCTTAGCAGCGGATTTAGCTATGGATTCTATATAGTCATTCCACTTGAGGTCTGTGGTGAGAGTTAACCTAAGGAGGCGCAGTGTTTTACTTTCAGGGAGACTAGCCTGATCCATGCTAATGGTGAGTAGGAGTGAGCTTCCATATCTGTGTTGGAGCTGCATAATACTCGGTATTAGGTTTGACAGACTACAAAAGTATTTGCACAGCCTTCTAGGTGATGAATTATTGTCCCTTTCTCTCACTGCTACAATGTCACAAACCTCTTACTAATCTATCACTGTTTCCATGTTTGGATAAGCTGGATGCCCTTATTCTACTAATTTAAATATTTAAGACTAAGACCTGTCATGCTATATACACATGAGCAAACCATCCTCATTCCCTTCATATTCCACTCACAATAAGAATGTTCCATTCAGTCAGCAAATCTGTTACTTTATGGAACAGACTCCCAAGAGGATACTTCACTGTATGCTACAATCTTAACCTCTTCAAGCCTAGATTCAACCATTACATTATACATATCCTCATAATCTGTACTTACTGCTCCCTCCCACCTCCTATATTTACCAACAACTTCATTTAGTAACATTCAACTTTGAATGGCTCTTGGGCCTTGTATTGGGGAGATATTAGTAAGCAAAAAAAATGAAACACTCACCAGGGCTGACATAATGCAAAATTAATGTAAAATAATTATAATAAGCAAAAAAGAAAAAAAAAGAAAAAAAGAAACCTCTTATTAAAACACTTTTTGTAAAAAAAATAGTCTTTGAAGTTATTTAAATGGTATTGGTATTTCTAGTACTGCTATTTCTAGTATTGATGTTAGTTTACTTCCTAACCTTTTGTTTAAGGTAATGTGGATAGTTAGCATTATGATTATATTATTATTTTCCCTTATGTACAATCCATTTTAGTTTGTTATGCATCAAGTTAATGTTTCACCTTGCAAGGCAACTGTGAACAAAACATTTTATGCACTTATCTGTAGTGATCTATGATGGAACTCTGATTACTAGTAGCCATAGGTAATATGCTTTATTAAAATTCTTGGTTTCTATAAATAGTTACAATACATCACATCTCACATATCAAGATATGATAATTATAATATTCATTATTGATAGCTTAGTGGAGTTATAACCCTGTTAAATAATTATATGCTCCTAATATCTTTATATAGAAAAATACTCATAAAAATGAGAAACAACAGAAAAGTTTTCTACTATTTTGTTTTTTCTTTTGTTTATACTTTTATTCCTTTTACTTCTCTTCTTCATGTTTCTCCTCCTTTTCCTCTTTTTCACTCCTCCCACTCTTCTTCTCTGTCTCCACTTCTCCTCCATGCTATATACATAGGAACAAATCATCCTCATTCCCCTTTTATTCTACTTACAATAAAAATGTTCCATTCAGCCAGCAAATTCTGCTACTTTATGGAACAGACTCCTGAATATTAAGAAAAAAAAAAGGTAGAAAAAGCTGACAAGAATAAGAAGAAGAGGAGGAGGAGTGGGCAAGAAGAGGTCATGTACTATTTATTATTTGACTGTTATGCTGTGTTAGAGAGACAAGTGAAATACTAAGTAAAATTGTGAGTTTGGGGTCAAACGTAGATCAAATATGGATCAGAATCTTACAGAATGATAAAATAAAGAATAAGCAAAATGTATACAGTTTATCTCATATATTTTTTATGAATGTACCAGGGTCATTCAATAAATAAGGTGAATTTTTTGGTATAAGGACTTCTAATACAGATAGAAGCTTACTTTTTTAAAAAATTTTTTCCTTTATTTCTTTTTCAAAGAGATTTAAATTTTTTGCAGATTGGAAAAAACTTTGAGAGTTTTGGAGATTAACAAAGATGGTCGACCAAGAAGCATGCTCCAGGATTGAACAGATATCAGTTATTAAGTTTTTGTTTGTTGTAGGGTGCAAACCAGTTGAAATCCATAGGAGAATGTCAACTGTGTATGGTGCCAGATGTTTCAGCCAAAAAAATGTTTATAAGTGGGCAAGATTGTTTAAAAAAGGACGGAGAAGTGTTGAGGATTAAGACAGGCCTGAGAGGCCTACAGAAGTGAGGTCTCCAGAGGTGATCGAATCAGTCTGACAGTGCCAACTACTTTGAACTGCTGAAACAGGTCAAGAAAGACATAAAGAACAAACACAGGGGTCATCAGTCACATGGAGTTGTCTTGCATCAAGACAACGCAAGGCCTCACACAGCAGCCCAAACAGTGCAGACCATCAACGAGCTGGGCTGGAAACTGCACCCTCATCCCCCTTACAGCCCAGACCTTGCCCCTTCAGACTTTCACCTGTTTGGTCCCCTGAAAGTGTTCATGAGAGACACAAAGTTTGAAAGTGACGATGAAGTCAAAAGTGCTGTGAGTGATTGGCTGAGACATCAGTCCAAAGTTTTTTATGCTGAGGGAATACAGAAGCTTGTCCACAGATGGGAAAAGTGTGTAACACTGCTGCGAGACTATGTTAAAAAAAAAAGTAAGCTTCTATCTGTATTAGAAGTTCTTATACCAAAAAATTTACCTTATTTATTGAATGACCCTCATATATAATTAGTGACCAGATAATGTTTTCCATCTTCATATCGTTATGATACATTACCAACTCTTATTTCTTAACTAGTATTTGTTTCTATTTGAATATAACAGTATAGCTGCCATATATGGGCAGGAGCTGCCCAGTCTTCACTACATCCTTGTGGGTGATTAATTATTCTGCACCATAAAAAGCCTTCATCACAGATGAAACATCATGAACATCTCATTGCTCTATTGCTATTTCCAAAAGGGCTCAGATAAACTACATTCTTTAGTTGTACCAGTTCTAACCTTCATGGTTATAACCTGCCATGCTATGCACATTGTAGTCGATTACCCTCATTCCCTTTTTATTCTTTTTGTGAGATGTAACTTCCACTCAAGGAGTTTCTTCCCACAAACTACTGCTCTGTGGAACTGACTCCCAAGAAAAATTTTTCCGATCACTGCAATCTTGACCTGTTCATGTCTATCATCAACCTTCATGGCTAAGACCTGCCATGCTATGCACATTGTAGCAGATCACCCTTATTTCATCTGTGTTCCTTTGGTGAGATGTAAGTTACACTCAAGGAGATTTTTCCCATGAATTGCTGCTCTGTGGAATTGACTCTCAAGAGGATGTTTTCCTGATCACTGCAATCTTAACCTGTTCAAGTCTAGCATTAATCATTATCTTCTTCCCATATCTACATAAACATTTCCCCCTACTCTATAACACTCTACCTTGAGTGGTCTTGTATAGAGTAGACATCACTCTTAAAAGCAAACAAAAAACTGCTTTTCATCACAACTTAGGGGTTAAATTAGTTGGCATTTTCAACCAGGCAAAAGGGAGGTACGTGTATCCTTTTTTTCTGATCCTGCACTAATGACTCACTGCTGTAGATTAATGGGCAACAAAAAATTAATAAAAATGTCTGATGATTTTTCATTTAATTAAGATATATGGATAATACTGCTGCTACTCATATTGCTCATATAAAAAATAAAAAAAACAAAATGGTATTAATAAAAATCTTGGAATGAATCAATGAGCTCATAGGTTAGAATTTTGATATTCTGCAAAACTATTAGATTCTCATAGTTTTATGACAAATGCAACGGATTCCATACTTCTTTGATTGTCTAGACACCTTGGGATAGAGTTGAAAAAATAAGTTTGGATAATTAAAAATTCTGGTTAGTTGAATGCTACAATTGTCAAATAAGGTTGAAATTGGAGTAGATAGATCTATCTATTGCCCGGTTCACACTCCACCCATGTCTATTGAACAGGTTAAGAGGCTCATCCCTTGTTCCCTGTTTAGGATGTGGTTTCCGGTTTTCTCTTTTCCAGTTTTTTCACTATTATGTAGCCCCCTGCACATCAGTGGCGTTACCGCCTTGCTCGGGGTGATACGATTAAAAAAAAAAAATTTAATCATTTCATCTCAAGCAAGGCAATAAAGATGCTAAGAGTTTTTGTCTATATTTCTGAACTGAGGTAGTATTTACACTATTTACATTATTCAGACTATTTTGGCTTCATCTTTGTTGCCATTTGTATGACATTTTGGCTGTTGTATGCTCCGGCCTTCTTCAGGTGCTAAGAATTTTGAACTGAACCCTTTATTACAATTACTGGGGTATATCATTCTCATCCCTTGGATAGAGCCTCTTTGGGTAGTCATGAGTTATTTCCCTCTAATTTTCTAAGTTACTGTAGTGTGGTATTGAACTCACAACTCTTTGAGTCAAGTCAACCAACATCTATATCCATTGGGCTATGTGTCCTTAAAGAATGTTTGGGGACTTATAAACCTCATGTTCACTAACCATTTTTTACCAGAGTTCCTATTGCAATTTTTTGATGTTAATGGTTTTCTCTAATATTTTTTACCAGAACTCATATTGCAATTTGACACTAATGATTTTCTCTGGCACTCCATATTACTAGTTCTCATATTGTGTTCATCTCTATGCTTGGTTGGCTTAGGAGATTTTTGTAGCCGAGCATATGTGCTGATTCATTAAGTTTATTTAGTTTCCAGTGGCGTTCTCTATCTATTATTTTAACTTTATCCCACAGGGGACGTTGATCCCCTTTCTCCCTCCATATTTAAAAAGTTATTGAGTTTGAGAGAATGGAAAAATGTAAATCATTATTAAGGAGAGAAAACAATAAAGATGAGGAACCAAAAATACAGTCGATAAGGATTGACATTTTATTTAAATATTTAAAGATCAAAGTTTACTGGAAAGCCAAATAAATAGTTTCACAATCAAAAAGTACCAGAAAAAAGCAAATGTCAGTATAAAACTTATGGTAATATATAACCATTTCAGCAGTAAAATGATGAAACCGAGCTGTCAAAATCATAACATCTAGGTACCACAGATGAAAATTAATCATAACAATTATCCTGAAAATATTTATAGAAAATTTACAGGGGAGATACATTACAGTGATGACAAAGTGACTAAAGCTGAGATGCCAGATCAGAACCAATAATGTTACAGATTTCTCTTTATATTTTATCAAACATTTCTAAAAGAAAATCTCTAGCAGAAGTACTAAACCATATGTGACAGCAAGATTTCATGCATGGAGGAATGGTAGATATATAAATATATAAGAGAAGAATTGTCTAACATGAAACAATGAAACAACTTCCCTATCAATAGAAGAAGGTACAAATAATGTTTAAGGTTTTGCCTAGTTTGTTTTTTATTAAATTTGTGTCTGTTTTTAGATAGTCCTGTATTTTTCTGCTGTTAAGTCCTAAAACTATTTCTTTTACTGATAATTTACCTAATCAGTCAGTCAGTTAATTACCATACGTGATACACGCTTGGGCGATCAGTCTCTTTCGAGACATGACTGACTGGGCAGAATATTATCCCACAGTAAGTTGCCATTGCTTTCTGTGGTAGACTGGTTGCCGACCAAAGCTATAGAACCTAATCTGTTCTGCTATTTAACCCATAACTGGAAGGAATAGATAAATTAATACCTTTCCCAACGGCATTTGCGTGTAAGTGAATGCAAGGAATTCAACTGGAATTCGAACTTGGCTCTCTGATTTCTCGTTCCGAGTCGATATCCACTGCGTCACAACGCACATCCTACACAAGGCTCAAAGCAACTCATAGTAAAGTGAGATTGTTCTAGGCCGGGGAGTGTTATAAGGATGAGAAAGATAGATATTGGTCAATATTGGATTTAGTGAGTTGGTTTTTTTAAACACCACTTAAATGCAGCACAAGGCTGAAAGCTGTAATAGGTTCTAGAACAACAAGCTTGTTATCTATTACACCATGTCAAGACACTAAGATTGTAGTCATCAGGTAAGCATTCTCTTGGAAGTTTGTCTAACAAAATAACAGTTCTGAGAAAGCAGCTGAGCTGAACTTGCCTTTTATCAAAGGAACATAAGGGAATTGTGATGATTTGCCATGGTGAACACGAGGTGGCAAGTCCTAACTGTCAAGGTCTGAATTGGTGGCAATGAGAAATATAACTCATTGCCTGAATAACTTCTTCTTCTTCTTCTATGTGCCCTGTCCCTTCAGGACGTAGGCGATCATGGATCTCCACGTCTCCCTATCCCTTGTGGCTCTTAGTATGTTTGCTCCTGTTGCTCCTGGCAACCCCCGTTCCGTCATCCACCTGATCAGGCCCTGCAAATATGTTATCCGCTGCCTTCCTCTGTCTCTCCTTCCTTCTATCTGACCAGTCAGTATCAGGTTCTCCAGGCTTTCCTTCCTCATTGCATGTCCCAGGAACTTCAGTTGTCTCTTCCTGATGCTCAGCATCAATTTCCTTTTTGTTGCCATTCTTTCTAACACTTCGTCGTTGCTTGTATGCTCAGTCCACGATATCCGTAGCATCCTTCTGTAGAACCACATTTCGGCCGCTGAATAACTATATAGCATTAAAAGCCTCGTAACAATGTAGTTGTAAGTGTAGCTTCAGGTTTAAAGCACAAACAGCTTAAACATTTATCAAAAGTTTGATACTCACAGAACGAATATAGGGAAAGAGAAACAGGGAGAAAGCAATGTGTGAAATACTTGATGGGCTTAAGCAAATGGATCACGGAACATTGTTTGGGAGAAATAACATGAGAAAAGCGTTAAGAGATACACTTTTTTTACTGATCTCCTACTTCCTGAAGGGACACGGCACATAGAAGAAGAAGAATCACAGCTTCCCTGTTTGAAATCAGGCATTAGGGCTGTTAAACTTCAACATGTGCAATAGCATTATCATTCTCCTCTTCTTTTTTTCAACATTTTTCAATATGATTATAAGTCAATACTCTGATCATTGTGACAATTGATATATATATATTTTCATTACGTGGAAACAATGAAAAAATCAACAAGAATTAATTGAAAATAATTTTTCAGCATTTTTACAAAACATGGTATGGTTTTCCTAATTCTCAAACATTTGTCTTCAATGAAATATTAGAAGTTTTTTTTTTATCATTTCACCACAAGCAAAGTGAGAATGCCTCTAGTATATATTTTCTTTTTTTTTTTTTATTAATATCACCCCAAGCAAGGTGGTAATGCCACTGAAGCACAGGGGGCTACGTAAGAATGAAAGGATTGGAAAAGAGAAGGCCGGGAACCACATCCTAAACAGGGAACAAGGGATGAGCCTCTACACCTGTTCAATAGACATGGGTGGAGTGTGAACAGGGTAATAGTTTAGTCTATCTACTCCAATTGAAAAAATAAACAAAAAAAACAAGAAAAGTGGAAATATTGGAAAAGAGAAAGCCAGAAACCACATCCCAAACAGGGAACAAGGGATGAGCCTCTACACCTGTTCAATAGACGTGGGTGGAGTGTGAACTGGGCGATAGTTTAGTCTATCTACTCCAATTGAAAAAATAAACAAAAAGAAAAGAAAAGTGGAAATATTGGAAAAGAGAAAGCCGGAAACCACATCCCAAACAGGGAACAAGGGATCAGCCTCTACGCCTGTTCAATAGACATGGGTGGAGTGTGAACCGGGCGATAGTTTAGTTTATCTACTCCAATTGAAAAAAAAAAATAAGGAAAAGTGGAAATATTGGAAAAGAGAAAGCCGGAAACCACATCCTAAACAGGGAACAAGGGATGAGCCCCTACACCTGTTCAACAGATGTGGGTGGAGTGTGAACCGGGCGACAGTTTAATCTGTCTACTCCAAGGGGGTTACAGAGAGTAAAAGTAAAAAAAGACTGATTGAAGAAAAGAGAGCAGATGGATGAGGTTCAAGAAGATAGACGGTTGTGATTTATGTTGCATTTAAATTTTTAAGGATTGTATTAATCAGGGAAGCAAGTAAACAGAAGGAAGCTGTATAGGTGAGAAGTGCGAGAAAAGAAAGTTTGAGAAGTGGCAGTTGCATTTAAATATTTCAACAATAAAAAGTTGGGACCTAAACACCAATCTAGTAGTATGCTTAAATTTTCATGGCTTTTAATTAAAAAATATTTCAAATGATTTCAATTTTTCTCTTCATTTCACGTTCAAGTTCTGGAAAATTGAGGTATAGATAATTGAGGAAGTCAGTCAGTCATTTAAGTGCTATATGAGATACACGTTTGGATGATCATGTCTCTTTAGACACATGACTGACTGGGCAAAAGATTATCCCACAGTAGGTTGCCATTACTTTCTGTGGTAGACTGGTTGCCAGCTAAGGCTATAGAACTAAATCTGTCCTATTATTTAACCCATAACTGGAGGGAAGTGATGGATTAATACTTTTCCCAAGGGTATTTGTGCATAAATGAATGTAAGGAATTCAACTGGAATTTGAACGCAGCTTGCCTGATTTCTCATTCTGAGCTGATATCCACTGCACCACAATGCACTTTGAGAACATACTCAGGCAAAAATGAACAGGAAGAGAGAGCAGGTCACCTAATTGATGAGTTTGTGTGAATGATTGGTAGAACTGTGTGTGCTATAGATTTTTTTATATAAAATCAATTCACTCCAAGCAAGTCTACCACTAAAATGCAAAGAACTTCTTCTTTTATGTGCCATGTTCTTTCAGGACGGAGGCGATCATGACTTTCCACATCTCTCTATCCCTGGTGGATCTCAGCACACTTTTTACTGTTGTATCATGCAACTCTCGTTCCATCATCCACCTGATCAGGTCCTTCAAATATGTTTTCTACTGCTTTCCCCTGTCTCTTTTCCCCACTATCTGGCCTGTTAGTATCATGTTCTCCAAGCCCTCCTTCCTCATTGCATGTCCCAGGAACTTTAGTTGTCTCTTCCTGATGCTCAGTATCAATTTCCTTTTCGTTTCCATCCTTTCCAAAACCTCGGTCCATGATATTCGCAGCATCCTTCTGTAGAACCACATTTCAGCTGCTTCAAGTTTTCCTTCATCTTCGAAGATATTGTCCAAAATTCACTGCCATATTGAAGAACAGACATCACATAGCAATCCAGTACTCCCCTCTCTATTTCTAGCAAAATTGTCCTATTTCTTAATACTTTACTCAACTTCTGGAATGCTTCCTTCACCATGCCAATTTACCTTCGGATCTCAGTGTCACACTTTCCATCTTCTGTTAGAACACTTCCCAGGTATTTAAGTTTTTGTACCTGCTTGATTTTAGTATCCCTCACCTGTATTTGGCATTTTGGGCTGCCCTTTTTGCTGATGACCATGTATTTGGTTTTCTGGCAGTTTATTTGTAGCCCTTTCTTGTTACTCTCTTCATCTACCTTCTGTAGGAGGTCTTTCAGTTTTCTTTCTGTGTCTGCTATCAGCACTGTATCATCTGTGTACCTTATACTGTTTAAATTGTGGCCTTCGATGATGATCAGAGTGAAAAAGAATGAAAAGATTTTAGAATGAACTGGAAACCTACTCCTAAACATAAAACAAGAGATAAACCTCTATTCCTGTTCAAAAGACTGAGGAGGAGTATGAACTGGATAATAGGCAAGTCTATACATTAAATCCTATTGAAATAAAAAGACAAATGTTATTAAGAGATAAAAGTTACAGGAAGTTGTGGAGAGTAATGATCACATGCATCCTAAAGCATAGGGAAAAAGAAAACTGTACATTCAACCTGGCCTTCTGGGATGCAATGGATGCAGTTTCAAATCTCCAAAAGTCTTTTTCATTAATTCTGGTTTTGCATTGTCTATTCACTGCTTTAGCAATATAGTGATTTCTAAGTGCTGCTTAGACATGGCACAGGGCCGAAAGTATTGGGTATCTAGTGAGGATCAAACTCACTACTCATAACGAGACAAATTTGCTAACCATTGCTCAAGCAATATGTGAATTACAAATTTAAAAATTGTGTATTTGAGCAACAATCTCTCTTTTATGAAGGTTTCATTAAAAATGAGACAAGGTATTATGGTTAACTTTTTAATGTAATTTTTCATCTGACCTTATGATTTTTTTTCTTTTTGGGATATAAATTATATGAAAATATTATATATTAAATATTATATTCAGAACATGGTAAACATATTGTTGTTGTGTTCATAGTTGATATTATTCACTGTTGGATAGCACAAATATCATAGCATCATCCATATGCAAAAAACAAAGACAAAATAAAGGAAGCATTACTAATAAAAAAGAAAAATCCAACACTTAATGATATCAACTATGAACACTATCATGTTCAGAATATAAAACACTTGACTCTACACACACATCAACATTACACATATTCAGTCAGACGTAAAATAAAATCCATCTTCAATGATGGTTAAAAGTATAGCTGAAAGCACTTGGAAAAAAAACATTTGGACAATTTTTATATAATTTATATTCTGAAAAGAAAAAAATTGTAAGATCACATGAAAAGTTATATAAAAAATCTAAACCATAATACCCTGACTGTCATCTTTAATGAACTACAAATTGCAGATGTCAATATCAAATAAGTCAAAAAGATTACATATCTGGGAAGTGTTTTAATGAAGTATCGAAAATGAAACACTGAAATCCAAATGAGCATCAGAAAAATGACGATGCATCCTAAAAGCTAAGCAAAGTATTAAGAAACTGGAAAACTTCATTAGAAACAATAGAAAATTGTGTTGAACTGCTATGTAATATCAATCTTCCTATATAGCAATGAATGCTGGATAATCGCCTTACAGATGAACATAAATTTGTGGCAACAGTGATGTGGCTCTACAGAAGGATGCTGGGAATACCATGGATAGCAACAAAAATGTCTTATGAAAATGGAAAAAAAAAAAATTATATGTAGATTCAGAAAAAAATAGCTGAAATTTCTTGGATACAATATGAAAGAAGGACTAGGAAAATTTGACACTTGTAGGCAAAGAGATGGCAATGAGTTTGTGTGATTTGTTGGCACAACAGTGTTTAGAGATTAAGGTAAGAAAAAAAATGCTAAGAATAGCTACAAGACATAAGAAGTTATGAGGATCATATGTCAGCAATGATTGCTCACATTTTGAAGGGACATGGCACATAGAAGCTGTAAATTAATAGCTTGAGAAAAAAATATTTCATAAAAACCAACTAAAACTGCATGTAAATAAAAAATCAAAAGATTAATAATGGTTGATTGAATGTGATTTGAAAACCTTTTAAACAAATTTTGACCAATATGGTCACTAAGTTCGATTTTATCAAATACTTTACATATTCTATGGGCAGTTTCAATTGTTTTTGTTCCAAATTTAAATTCATAGATTTCATTGGAAAGGGAAATTGGTGAGCCAAGTTCCAATTCCAGCTGAACACTCTGCATTCACTTATGCACTGGTACCATTAGGAAAGGTATTAATCCATCCCTTCTCTTGAGTTATGGGTTAAATAACTGAGGTCTGCTATTCATGTGCTTTGTGGTGAACATCTACACCGATTGTTTGTTATCAGCAGTTCCAAAAAGTGTGGATGGTGCTACACAAGCCTTCTCAACTCTAAACAATTCTTTGTGTGGCAGTCTGAGTTAGACACTCATACGTCAAAATCAATGGGAGCATCCATAATCTATAATAAGATTAAGATCACTCATTACTATTGCAAATATACTTATCCTGGCATCTCGACTTCAGTCACTTTCCTGCTACCATAAAGTTGCTTCTCTTAACTTTTCTATGAATACTTTCATGGTAATTGATTGGGTGAGCCCTTTACTATGTTACCTAGACTTTATAAAGTTAGGCACAGTACTATATTAGCAACAAGGTCTCATTAATTTGCAGTTAAATTGGCTAAATGCAACCATAACATCTATGCTAACAGTTTTCACACTTCTCTCTTCCAGCTCCATGTTTTCCAGTTAACTTTAATCATCAAAAATTTACATGCATTGTTAATCATTAGCTACCATCCTTCTATTACCCTCCTTTTATTCACACTCCTTAGTAATATTTCTGTTTTCTAATTCTTTCACATCCAGTAATCCCTTGTGTCTTAGTGGCTTTACTGCCTTGCTAGAGGTTATCAGCTGTCTTCCTGATTACTCTTCTACTGTTCTTGCTCCTTAATAATGTTTCTGTTTTCTAATTCTTTCAAACCCAGTAATCCATTGTGTCTTAGTGGCTTTACTGCCTTGCCTGGAGTTATCATCTGTCATCCTGATTACTCTTCTATTGTTCTCCTTCCTTAGTAATGTTTCTGTTTTCTAATTCTTTCACATCCAGTAATCCTTTGTGTCTTAGTGGCTTTATTGCCTTGCTTGGGGTTATCATCTGTCTTCCTGATTACTCTTCTATTGTTCTCCCTCCTTAGTAATATTTCTGTTTTTTAATTCTTCTACAGCCAGTAATCCATTGTGTCTTAGTGGCTTTACTGCCTTGCTAAAGGTTACCATTTGTCTTCCTGATTCCAATTCTATTGTTCTCACTCCTTAGGAATGTTTCTGTTTTCTAATTCTTTCTAATTCTTTCACACCCAATAACCTCTTGGGTCTTAACGACGTTACTGCCTTGCCTAGGGTTATCATCTGTCTTCCTGATTACTCTTCTATTATTCGTGCTCCATAGTAATGTTTCTGCTTTCTATTTCTTTTACATTTGATAACCCCCTATGTTTTAGTGGCTTTACTGCCTTGCTTGGGGTAACAAGAAGAAACTGTTGCCATTCAAAGAGTTTATTGTTTATAAAGCTGATAAAAAAAATCAAATATTTAACGTGTGCAAATTTTATTGATCACCCGAGAAGAAAGACATCCTCCTTTCCTTGGCTGAAGTAACTGTTAGTTTGAACAAATGAATGTCAAAAATTTATTAAAAAAATAAAATGGCACCAGAATTATTTAAAGTGATATCTTATTTATTTCTGTTTTAATTGCAAAGTAAATTAAGATACCTGAGAATGATTTGTGACAAGTGTTTTTGAGAGAAATGGCTTCATAACTCAAAAGACTCATTTTGTAATAAATGTTGTTTAAGCTTTGGCCAGAAGTGGGAAAGTTTTTTTTACAAAAATTCAAATTTACTTAAATGCAACAAAAGTACACATACTCTTAACTGTTTAATATATATATATATATATATATATATATATATATAAAAGAGATTATAACTATACTTGTGTCAAAAAACCTTCTATGAATCTATCAAGAAGGGAAAGAATAGTTTTGAAAAAAGAAAGAGCTAAGTACATGAATATTAGTCAAAATGGTTCGGACCGAGTCAGCATGTAGCCCAAAGGAAAAACCTTGATACGAGCAATCAACTAAAAAAAGCACTCAGTACTTAGGTAGAGCGGAATAAGTAAAGAATACCTAGTGAGCCAGACAGATCTACCTAGGTTTCACCTAGATGGATCATCAGGGAAAGCTGGCTCTTGGTATTCTTTACTTTTATATATATATAAATATATCAATATTGATGTGACACTAAAATTTTACTGCGTGAATCATCACTAAAACGTAGATTGGGAATAATAGTATATCAACAAATACAAGCCTCGCATGCTGTGTGAAGTAGATACACTGCTAATGAATCACTAGTCACTATAATCACTCTCCTCTGCCCAGATAGAGTCTTTGTATTTAATAGGATAGAAACATCCCATTGGTGTATATAGGTAGGTATGCAACATATATATTTATATATAATAATATATATAATGATATGTATAGTTTTATATATCATTATTGCTTTTTATATATAATTTATAGAGAAGCATTAAGTAAGAAGCAAACAGAAAGAGGCAGTGGTGGAGAAGTGATTGAAGCTGAGATGTCAGATGTGGACCAATGACATTGCAGATTCTTCTTTAGATTTTATCAAGAATCTATAAATAAATAGCAGCTCATCAGACCAGATGTGGCAGCTATACTCAAAGTAAGAATGAATTGAATGGTAGGCTTATAAATTTCTAAGATAGATTCTGACATGAAAATTCGTCTAGCACAACACAGGAAAACAAATTATTTAGCTGCAGACCTAGAAAGTGATTCAAAATAATATTTCCAATTCATGTCAATGAAAATTGTGAAATCAAGAAAGTGCAAAGGTTATATTTTAAGACTAAATTTTTTGGCAGGTGTTTTACAAGAGTGCTAATGTTGTTAAAAAAAATTTAAATACTGATTCTTATGTCTTATGCTATTTTGTTTGATTAATGTTGCTATTTTTTTTCATTGTTGCTTCTCATATATACATAAATATGTTAATTTTATGAATAATTCCATGTAAACAACAAGGAAATTTGAAGGAAAAAGACACTTGTGCTCAGAATCTAAAACAGATGAAATTTCTGAGACAAATATTGAGGAAAGATGGCTTGGAGAATTTGACACCTACAGGACACATTGAAGGCAAGAAGGACAGTGGAATGCAGTCAGTAAAATGAGTGTGTATAAATGGTTGGCAGGACATTGATTAGGATAGCAAAAATACAACCCTAAGAGCTACAGAGGACAGAAAGTTGTGAAGAGCCATAACCGCTCATATTACAAAGAGACAGTTGGTAGAATATGAACAAAGGAATAATAAGGGGATAGACACTATAAACGCTTATGAAATTTATACATAAATGTTTACTAAAAGTAGCTTATAGTTTTGCATTAACGTAGTAAAAACTAGCTTTAAGCTTACTTTCGACATAAGTGTTCAAATAAAATAAATTAATACTGCATGTTGATGCAAAATGTAACAAAATTAAATTTAAATTAATTTAAATTTCATGTAATGAGTTAATTCATGGATCCCTTATCGTATCCTTGTGGACCCCCTGTGGTCCGCGGACCATAGTTTGAAAACCCCTGGATCAGAGCTACAAAGTATAGAAAGTTGTGGAGAGCCATGATCGACCAATTTAACAAGCTTGTGTAAATTATTGTAGAGAGCTATAATTAGCTGTATCATAAAGGAAAGTAATGAAGTTTAATGCTGGAAAAAGCATTAATTATTTTTTACAGAAATATTTATACATTCCACTCCTTATCAATTTATTAAATTCAGTGATAAATACAGGGTATCTGAAAAAATGCATACATGTTTTGAAGCTTTCTCAAGAAATAATTTCAACAGCTAAAAGTAGCAGTCAGTGCTATACGTGATACAAGCCTGAGCAATCATGTCTCGGAAGAGACATGACTGAGTGAGCATAATTTTTCCCACAGTAAGTTGCCATTACTTTCTGTGTTAGACTGGTTATCAACCAAGGCTACAGAGCCCAATCTGTATTGCTATTTAACCTATAGCTAGAGGGAGAAGAGATTAATAACTTTCCTAAGGGTATTTGCACATAAGTGAATGCAATGAATTCAGCTGAAATTGAACTCAGCTCTCTGATTTCTCATTCTGAGCCAATATCTACTGCACCACAATGCACATCCTAACCAACAATATCTAATTCAAGTAATGCATATGAAGTCAGTATTTATTTTAAATGTCCGATTTTGTCATTACATTTTTTTTTTATATTGATGTCTGTTATCATCCAAATATTGCTGGCAAACATGACACAATGGAATCACATGCAACATTTTGATATTTTTCTTCTGTTCAATCTTTCCATCACTCTTTCTTGCTTTCCAGTGCTTGTTGGTATTCATGGTCTTCCGGAACGTTTTTTGCACACATCATGTACTGTACCATCAGCTTTAAACTTATCCCTAATTTGTGAGACTGCAAGCCGCATGATTGGATCTTAATTAAAATTTTTTCGATACTGCCTTCAAACTTCAGCTGCATTTTCATACTTCCAGTAGCATTTCAGGATGAACTTTATTCAAAGCTAAGCCTTGACGACATTAGTAGCACTAACATATAAATCAGAAAAAAAAAAAGAAGCAAACTGACTTGAGCCTTACACTGTAAAAGAGTGCATACATTTTTTTAAAACTCCCTGTATTAGTAATAGCATTGATTAAGTATTACACAGTAAAAATTTCAGACCTAATTTCAGGTAATAGGTGCACATCTGGCTATGGATATATGGCTTCCCTCTTGTCCAAGAATGTATGCATTTTTACACACTGATATTAGAAGTGGTGTGTGAGTATAAACAAACTCTGCTGTATATAGCAATTCATATACATATACAGTTGTTTGTTTTACAAAATTGAATTTCAGTGAGAAATATCAAGGGACTCTTTCTATTCCGGTTGTTTAATTAAATTTGTCATTTTCTTTTTCTTTCTTTTCCCCTTTTGTGAATTGAAATTCTTTTTATTTAGTCAGAAAAGAAAATGAAGTATCAAAACAAACAAAAAATTCCACCATAGTAAATGAGAATGAATGTAGGCTGGACAGTTGCTATCTTCCATGTTTAATCATCAGATATTTTACAAGCACACAAATGAACTTGTTAAAAATAGAGCTGAGGGTAACGAAAGAAATTTTTCATAGATTAACATTCACAAGATGCCCATCCCCACAGATAATGAAATGATTTGAGGCAACAGAAATGTGGTTCTACAGAATGATGCTGAGAATACCATAGACTGAACATGTGAGAAATGAAGAAGTCAGTATAGATGAAGAAGAAACTTGAAGCAACAGAAATGTGATTCTACAGAAGAATGCTGAGAATACCATAGACTGGACATGTGAGAAATGAAAAAGTCAACATAGATGAAGAAGAAACTTGAAGGAACAGAAATGTGGTTTTACAGAATGATGCTGAGAATACCATAGACTGAACATGTGAGTATTAAGGCAGTTTTAAGGAAAATGAAAACAAACAAACACTTATACTTTCTTGGGAAAATAATGAGGATATGGAACTTGGAGAATTTGACACTCACATGATATATTGAAGGGACAGAGGAAAGCAGTGAATAACCTAACTAATGAGCTTGAGAAAATAGTTGGCAGGATATTGATTAGAAGAGATAGCAAAAATTCAAACCATACTAAAAGCTACAAAGAACAGGAAGTTATGAAGAGCCATGGTCACTCATATTATGAAGAAACAGTACATAGAAGAACAACAACAATGACAATAAGTAAATGGTTGTTAAGGCAGGAATTCAGAGAGGCAGGAAAAACATAAAACTTACTAAGAACTACAAGAGACATAAAATTATGAACAGACATGATGACTCACGTCCTGAAGAGACATGGGACATAGAAGAATAATCTTCATCACATGTCATCATAATCATCATCATAAAGATGTAACCAACTGGTCCTAGGGGTGAAAATAAACTGCATCCAGCAGCAAGGCCTCTGATTGGGAGGCTGCAAGAAGCATGGAACCACCTCTAAATTGCTATTGTTCCTAGGTCCAACTTGCCCCAGTGTGGTAGCACCTGTTGGGGTCCCAGCTATGGGCAAATAGTTTAACCCCAAACTGAAATCAAAAAACTATGAAAGTACGAAAATAGCTTTTTACAGTAAAAATTCCAGCAATACATTTTTGATAGAAAAAATTATTACCAGTAATAAGTTTTAAAGGAAAATAATGCATTCAGTCAGTCAGTTAAGTGCCATATGTGATACACGCTTGAGCGAGCATGTCTAGAAAGAAACATGACTGACTGGGCTGAAGATTATCCCATAGTAGGTTACCATTACTTTACGTGGTAGACTGGTTGCCAGCTAAGGCTATAGATCCCAATCTATCCTCTTATTTAACCCATAACTGGAGGGAAGAGGGTATTTGGGCATAAGTGAATGCAAGGAATTCAACTGGAATTTGAACTCAGCTCCCCAATTTCTTGTTTCGAGTTGATATCTACTACACCACAATGCACATACATTTACAGTCAGTTAAATGCCATGCGTGATACTTGCTTGGGCGATCATGTCTCTTTCGAGACATGATTGATTATGCAGAAGATTATCCTGCAGTAGGTTGCCATTACTTTCTGAAGTAGACTGCTTGCCAGTCAAGGCTATAGCACTCAATCTGTCCTGGTATTTAACCCATAACTGGAGGGAAGAGACAAATTAATACCTTTCCTGAGGGTATTTGTGCATAAGTGAATGCAAGGAATTCAATGGAAATTCAAACTCACCTCTACGATTTTTTGTTAGATTAGTAATACATCTGATTCTTAACAAAAACCACTTAACAAAAATACATCAAAGAAGGCTGATATACAAACTTATTTCTTAGAAAGAATATATATTCTATTCATACTAATCTATTGCAAAAATCTTTTCAACATTAAATAACCCATTAAGGTCGATATGCTGTAAAACAAACCAAATCAATCCAAACCAACTGTCTCTTAGTTTCTTGGTTATAGTGAACAACAAAAACACTACCAGGAATACCTAAGAGAGGTAAAAAGTAAATGACCTGACACCTTTTTTTAAATTTCAGGTTTCTCAAGAAAAATATATATTAGATTAATTCATAAGTAATTTCTGTTTTAGGAAAAAAATTGTACTCAAAATTGTATCATCCTGACCAGTAAATATTCTTGGCATTTAAGAATGAATTTGAAGTACACTAACTTACTTTAGATTTGCACAGCAGTGACAACCTACACAGTTAAAGAATTAAACGTTCTTACAATAAGATTTAGTGTCAAAAGAACGTTTTTTTTCCCATGACACCCATTTTTTAACTACTTTCACTCCTCAGTAATGTCTGTTGTTTTAAAAAGCAATGAATATAATTTTAATCAACCCCAAATGCATGATAAAAGTGAATTTATATATTATTATCTTCTTAAAAATTTACGAAAAAATATTAAACACTATTTATTAGATTGTTTACAAGAATAATTATGAGTTGAATATATGGATGCAAATTTGACAAGATGAATAGAATAATTAAAGAACAAATAGGAAAAAAGTGCCCTTAATCTAACATGTTTTACTTTAACAAGCTTCTTCAGAGATTTTTTAAAGTTGAAACCATCTTTAAGAAATCACCTTTAAAAAATCTCTGAAGAGGCTTGATAAAGTGATATCTTTCAGAGTAAAGACACTTTTTTCCAACCTGTTCTTTACTTATTCTGTTCATGAACAATTACATATTTACAATATTCTAAAAACTAATACAATTAGAACTTTTTTTTTTTTTAATCATATAACCCCGAGCAAGGCGGTAATGCCACTGATGTGCAGGGGGCTACGTAAGAGTGAAAAGATTGGAAAAGAGAAAGCCGGAAACCACATCCTAAACAGGGAACAAGGGATGAGCCTCTTAACCTGTTCAATAGACGTGGGTGGAGTGTGAACCGGGCGATAGTTTAGTCTATCTAAAACTAATGTAATATTTATCATTTACAAATTTAAAAATAAATAAACGTCCAAACAATTTTTTTTTCATAAACTAGCAGTATAGCCCGGTGTTGCTCAGGTGTAATGAAAACTTTAAAACTAATCTATGGTCCTGGATCTCAGACTCTTTGGATGTTGGCACAAAAGACTAAAAAGCAATAGTTGTTTCCAGTTAAAGTGAAACCGTAGACTGAAAGAAAAATGAATGGATGTAAGTCAAATTTTGATTTCCTGGTATCGATATTCATAAACTGAATTTTGAAGGCTAAATAAGTCCTCTGAGTAAATGGTATCATGGCTGATACTAAGAACTACAATTATACCAACTTAGAGCCAAACCCAAAGCAAAAACTAAAATAAAAGGGCTGAAAAAAATACAGACATACAGGCAGATAAACAGACACATACACACAAAAATCTTGCCTTTTATATATCTATATATTATCAATTTTCTGCACTATTGTAAGAACTGCAACCTTGAAACTTCTGAATATCATTTCTTATGTCTTTGTCTAGGAGTGTATCAAATTTGATTAAAATTGGACTACTCCTTCTATAACTTGATTTTTTCGATTATCGATTTTTATATTTATTGGGGGTACCTTGACACAAAACCTAGCTAAGAACACTCGCAGACACTTATAGTACAACTCTGTAAATTTTCAAGAAAATTGGTTCATCCATTTCGGAGTCTATAGGTGACGGACATACACACACAGACACAGACACAGACACACACACACACACACACACACACACACACAAAGTTCCATTTATAAATAAGTTTAGATTTATAAACATTTACTACATTATTCAAATATATCAGTCAACTATAAGGAAATCTTTATTATTTACCAGGTTATAAAATTCAAATCACTTGACAATTAGTGAATGTTTTGCTAACCATTCCAATATATAATATAATAAATAAATAGTGCAGATGAACAATCTGTTAGGTGCATATGAATAGTAAAAAGCATTTTTCACTATCCCAATGCACATTCAGATGTTGGTGTTGAACTTTCTGCACTCTGGTAAAGCCCTTCCCAAATATTTACATTTTTGTACTTGTCTGATTTTGGTACCTCCAATTTGTAATTTGCACGTTGAGCTGTTTTTGTTTTTGCTAAGAACTATGCATTCTTTCTTTTTACATTTGATGTTTAGTCCTTTCTTCTCACTTTCCTTCAAAATCTCATATAGAAGTTCTTGGAGTTTCCTTTCTGTTATGTGCTATCAACATTGTTTTCTGCAGATATTAAATTGCAAAGATTGTGTCCACTAAAAATGAGGTATAAATGAAGGTAAATTAGATTTTACAAGTAAGTATATATACTTACCTTACTTGGCCCAAATATGTGCACAAAAAGAAGCTTTTAAATTAAAACTATCTTCTACTTTAAAGTTGTCTTTTTGTTTTTGATATGGCATATTTTACAGCTAAAAATGTATGAGAACTGAATTAAATAAAAAAAAGGCTTACTGAAGCTTTAAATGATTAAACTTTAATAACTCTTAATGCAAATTTCAAATACTAAGTTCAGATTTTACAAGAAGATACTGCTTTTTAAACCTTATTGTTATAGCAGATTTTACAAGTACAGAGTCATTTTCAGTTTGTTATAGCAGATATTCCAAGTACATATTACTCTTTTTAATCTTATTGTTAGAATAGATTTTATGAGTATATATTTTTCAGTTTGTTGTTATAGCAGATGCTAGAAGTGCATATTTTTTCACCTTATTGTTATAGTAGATTTTACAAGTATATATTCATTTTAGCTTATTAAAGTAGCAAATGTTACCAGTACATATTTTGTCAACTTATTGTTATAGAAGATTTTACAAGTATAGGAATATACAGGCTACAGTAGAGTTATGCATGTTTAGCTTTCATATGACATTGATTCTTCAGTAAAACTGGTGTTTGCAGATAGACTGCTAGTGATAGCATCACAGCACAGAGAGATTAATCTGTTGAAACACACACACACACACACACACACACACACACACACACACACACACAAATATGTATATATATATATGTATATATAGATATATATAGATATATATATATAATGTGGGGAAGTTTGTCACTTATCTGAGCAGTGTTATTTTAGTCATGCCAACTTTAAACTGCATAAAAAAATTATTGTAATATCTTCACTCTTCAGAGTCATTGGCTTTTTCTGCATTTAATTCTATGTATTACTATATATATATACATATATATATATATATATACATACATACATACATACAAAGAAGTACAATCTCCAACTGATGTCAAATCAGTCTGGTTTCAATCCTAGCTGGAAGCAATCATATGTCTAATATACTGATAAGCTGTGATATAGTGAAACAGCACTGTCTGTGGATGACCATATATATATATATATATATATATATATATTTATATATATTTCTTTTTTTGTCTCACCTCAAGCAAGGCAGAACTGCCACTGGGACACAGGGGTTACATAAGAGAGTGAAGACAGAGGAGAACAGGTCACAGCAGGTCTCAGAAAATGGGTCAGAGAAGGATGTGAACATTGGTGTGAAGAGAGCTGCCTGAGAGGAAAGTGTAAAGTGAGAAGAAGCATGAGAATCAAAGAGATAAGAGATGACAGTTGGCATATTTAAACTCTTGGAGATTGTAGCTATCAGGGAAACAAGAATTTGAAAGTGAATTCTACAGGCAGAAAGTGTGAAAAAAGAAGCTGATAAAATAGAAGTTGTGGCTACACGTGATTGTTTTCACAGTAAAACCTTGTTGCCAGTCTAGTAGCTTGAATAAATTCATGTGTGGTGAGGGGCACCAAGGAGCTAAGCTCATTGATGCAGAATCCGTGAAAGTACTTGTAAAAGAGACAGAGGGAAGCCACAACTCATCATTGAGAGAGAGACTAGAGTTGGGCTGCCAGGACAAGATTAACTACATTGCAGATTCTTCTTTAGATCTTGTCAAGAACTCCAAGATGAACAGCAGGGGCCCCTGACCAGATATGAGAGCAGTATTCAATGCACAGGCAGATGGTAGATTTATAAATGTACATGATGGATGCAGAAGAGAAGAACCTCCTGGCCCAACACAATCTTCTTAGCAGTAGATTTAGCTATTAATTCAATTTACTCCTTCCACTTAAGGTCAGTTGAGAGAGTGGAGCCAAAGAGGTGGAGTGTATTGCTCTCAGGGGGACTGATGATGGGTAAGAAAGATTGTCTATGATTGTTAAAAGATAACAGCTTTGTTTTGGAAGCATTAAAGTTTCTGAACCATTTCTTACCCCAGTCTACCACTGACTGGAGGTCCTTTTCAAGAGCAGAGCAAGATTTGTTCTGTTTGCATTGGCAGATTTCCTAGTGAGGCATAAATGGTGGTGTTGTCTGTGTAGATGCCTACTTGGGATCGTTGATGAAAATCAGAAAAGGCATAGGACATCAGCATCAGTATAATAGGATCTGGAAGCATGCCCGTTCAATATGACCTTCATTATGCTATTTGATAGGAATGATTTGATTAAGTCAAGCAAGCATCCATATATACCATACCCATGTAGTTTGCACAAAAAACCACTGTGCCAGACCCTTTCAAATGCTTTAAAGATATTCAGGGCAACAACTCCAGCTTCACCATTTTTATCAAGAGCCTGGTATATAGGTACTCAGTGGTAGTCATTAGCATGTCAGCGGTAGACTTGGCAAAGCAGAAGCCATATTGTGACGGGGAACTAGCAGTAGGCTATGAGATGCTGAACCACTTCAGCATTGATAATGGCCTTGAACACTTTGCTAAAAATTGGTAGGAAGCTGATAGGATGATGATTGGAGGGGTCTGCAGGTTCTCCTGGAAAACAGGAATCACAGATGAAGACTTCTAGCAAGCAGGAAAGCAAGAAGCAGAGAGCAGAGAGAGAGTGGTTGTAGAGTTTGGAGAGGACAGAGGAGATTTCGGGGGCACATTACTTTAAGATGATGACTGAGATTCTGTTACCTCCATTCATCTTATGAGGGACAAGTTTGAAATTATTATATATATGTATATATATATGTATATATATATATATATAGTATATATATATGTATATATATATATATTATATATATATATATATGTATAGATATATATATATATATATATATATATATATATATATATATATATATATATATAGTATATATATATATATATATATATATATATATAGTTTAAACTAATGGATATATATTCTATAATTTGATATTTACTTTTTGTAAAAAGTGTTCAATACAGAAGTAGAACATTTATAGATATATAATTATTTTTATTGTTATAATAATAGCATACTGCTATTATTATTACAATAAGTAAATGATCACTTATTTATCCCTGCTTTGAGTTTTGCAGAGATAACAACCATGGTACTTGACTGTAAAATTTTATCATCAAATCCTCTGACAAGTGAATGTAATCTCTGCTAAAATCAGAGTAGAGTTAAGATTAGGGAATGAGAAATTGGAGAGACAAGTTCGAATTTTGATTGGGTTGTTTACATTTACTTACACGCAAGTAATCTTGGGAAAGACATGAATCTCCATCTTCTTTTAAAGCTTAATCTAATAATCACTTGCAACAAAAACAAAAATAATTATTCTATCCCAAAATATGTTTTGGCTTTCAGTCAGTTAAGTTCCATATGTGATACACACTTTAGGCAATCATGTCTCAAAAGAGACATGACTGACTGGGTAGAAGATTATCCCACAATAGGTTGCAATTGTTTCTGCAGTAGGCTGGTTGCCAGCCTAGGCATTAGAACCTAACCTGTTTTATTATTTAACCTATAACTGGTGGAAAGAGACAGATTAATAACTTTCCCAAAGGTATTTGTGTGTAAGTGAATGCAAGGAATTCAACTGGAATTTGAACTTGGCTTCCTGATTTGTCATTCCGAATCGATATTCACTGCACCACAATGCACATAAAAATAATTAAATTTTGTTTATTACTACCATTGCACCATCTCTTGATACTGAGCAATATAATTATATAAACTGTTTGCATTAAAAATGTGTATTCTACTGGGTATTTGATTTTTAGGGTGGTGGTGGGGAATTGATATATGTGTGTGTGTGTGTGTGTGTGTGTGTGTGTGTGTGTGTGTCTTTTTAATAAATCCTTTCATTAATGGAATAAGACACCCTAAAGAAACTGAGTCAGTCAGTTAAGTGTCATAAGCGATATCCACTTGGGCAATCATGTCTGTTCTGAGATAGAAGATTTTTCTGCAGTAGGTTGCCATTTCTTTCTGCAATAGGGTGATTGCCAGCGAAGGCTATAGAACCCAATCCATCCTGCTATTCAACACATAGCTGAAGGGAAAAGAGATGGATTCATACTTTTTCTTAAGGGCATTTGCACATAAGTGAATGCAATGAATACATCTGGAATTTGAACTCAGCTCGCCGTTTTCTCATTACACCTAAATGCACAAGATATTTGTATTACACATATGCATATCATACTATGTTTTAAGCACAACCCAAAGTTTCATTTAGAAGATAATATGTATATTTATTAATATATACTATTTGCTCTGATATATTTCATTGAGCACTGTTCTATTAAAACCAGATAAATATTTATGTGTATCTGTGTATATGTGTATCTGTGAACATACACATATATATGTATAGACTTATTTACATCCATACCTATATATGTATATATTTATTAAATTTTAAGAAATCTATTACAAAATGGATTAAATCTGACATATTTTTAATTTATTTAATTAATTTAATTAAATAAATTAAGTATACAGACATATATATATAGGGTACCATATATATATATATATATATATATATATATATATATATATATATTGTCATCCGCAGACAGATCTGTTTCGCTGTATCACAGCTCATCGGTACGGTTAGACTCAGATTGCTTTTTAACCCAGGATTGAAACATGACCGAATTGGTGAAGTCGGCGATTCTACCTCTGGGCTATGGACGTTCGGTGGAAGAAGGCAGACCTTTTAGTGCGTATATTATCATTATACGTGCCCAATAGCCAGAGTGCTCTAATTCATTTTACTGAATGAGCGATGCATAGAGGACTATATATATATATATATATATATATATATATATATAGGCTACCATATATATATATATATATATATATATATATATATATATATATATAGTTCCCTATGGAGAAAAACACCTTCTTTTATGGGAGGTGGGGTGAATTATTTAATATACACTTATATTTATTCTCTGTGCATTTTAGTGCAATTCACAGACATATGGATAGACATATGACAAATGACAAATAAACAAAATAATAATTTAGTTGTTATAAAAAACATGCCTTATTACGCTAAAGCGATTTCATTTCAGACAGATTGTTTTATAGAGAAATATGCAACCTAAAACAAATGCTCATCAAAAATAATTCCAAAACCATGTTGTGGATGAAGAAATAAGATTAGCTTTAAAAAAATTAAGAAAAACTAATATAAGCAACTAACTTGATATAAACAAAAATAAAAACTCCATTAAATTGGTTTATTGTAACCAGATGCATTCTACATATAAACACGATCAAAAGATTATTAAAATTATAATCCGCCTGTATATAAAAGTTATTGATCCCAACAAACAACTTAGACTTATCATCTATTAAAAAAAATTCAAAACATCTAATCTAATACTTTGAAATAATTCATCACCTCAAAAATCTTACCTAAAATTCATAAACATTATTATTTTTATAATGTTGTTCATGAATTTTTACATTCTTTGGGAGATTGTATTTCCAACACTAACAATCAACAAATAACATTAAATCCTTACATTGGCCTCACATGCACCACACTTTCTCATAGGTTAACTTGTCATTTGTCAAAATTTAGTGCAATTTGCATACATATAGATGATAAATAAACAAAATAATATTAACACTATGCAGGTTTTAGGGGATAACACAAAAGTTTTATACATATATAAATACATTTTTCCCAGTCATAGATATATGTCTGCATGCATGTATGGTTATGTTAACATTTTCTCAAGTTATAATTCTCTCTCAAGCCAATTGATTTGCAATAGATATTCAGCAAAGATTGAAAGACTTGACTAAAATCTACAAAACCATTTTATAAAGACACAAGAAACAAAAGAAATAATGAGTCTTTGTCTCCATTTTTTTTTTCCTGCTTCTTTTTTTTTCAGTAGCACAAGTTTTTTTTGAAAATTGATAAAAAAAAAAGAACAAAGCATTCTTTCTTGTAATCTGCTGACAGGAAGACATTATAGAAAAAAGTCAATTACTAATAAAGACCAAAGAAGAGGTTGGTATTGTAATTGTAAAAGATAAACCTGAACACATCTAAAGACACCCAGTGTTGCTACTATATCATAAGAAGCGCACCAACATCTTTTGAGCTTAAGACACAAGAGATAATTATAGGCTCACCTTCCTATGCATATGTATATGTGTGTGAATGTCTATGCGGGTGTCTGTGTGTGAGTGTGTGTTTGCACGCACGTGTGGTGTGCATGTGCATTAGCTGCAATAATATTTTCATGAAGGATGCTGAAAAGTATCTCAGCTTCTGAAAATTCCTTTAAAAAATAAGCCCAATGTTTGGTCAATTGGTCTAATATTAGGAGTGTGGTTGGGTCATGAATTTTTCAGTACAATATCATAAGCGGATGCACTCAATTAAATGTATAAACCTATTGAGATCAGAATGAGCAAATAAAAACTTTCACTTACACAAGTGTACACACACACACACACACACACTATACACATAACACTCATATACTGACATATACATAAAATGAATTTCCTACATACACACATTTATCTCTCTTGCTCTCTTTCATTATATATATATATATACACATATATATACACATACAGATTATGTAAATGAATTTCTGCATACACTGACATGCACACACATAAAAATAGTTTTCCTTATATATATATATATATATATATTATGGACTCCCTCGTCAATTTCGACATATGAGTGTCTAATTGTTTAGAGTGGTGAAGGCTCATGTAGCACCATCCACACTTTTTGGAACTGCTGATAACAAACAATCGGTGCAGAAGTTCACCATAGATCACATGAACAGCAGCCCTCAGTTATTTAACCCATAACTGGAGAGAATGGACAGATTAATACCGTTCCCAAGTGTACCAGTGTGTAAGTGAATGCAGAGTGTTTGACTGCAATTGGAACTCGGCTCACCGGTTTCCCTTTTCAAGCTGACATCCACCCCACCACAATGCACATCTGTCAATAAATGCTTACAGCACCTGGTATTCCCAAACTATATATATATATATATATATATATATATATATATATATACATAAATATATACACACACACACACACATATATATATATATATATATATATATATATACATACATAAGAATAGATTTGTTAGTATGTGTAGATGTAAATGTATTTGCATATACAGTTAATGTTTGTTTATAAATATATGTGTACATATGGGTAAATATATATATATATATATATATATATATATATATATATATAAGTGTATGTGTGTGTGCATGCGTGTATATGTGTGTGTTGTGTGTGCTAGCACACACAACACTCATATAATATATTGATGTATTATATTTACATTGTCATATGCATAAAAATTTATTCCTTCATATGACAACACACACATATATTTATGCATATATTTATTTCTCCATGGAGAGACTTGTGTACACATATACACATGTATGCACACGCATAAATATATATATGTAAATATTAACATATATTTATATTTACATTTATTAGAGTGCATAAATAAGTTCCCTCATGAAATATGTTTGTTATCAGAATTTTGCTAATAAATTTTCAATGTGTAATATTCAATCTATGAGCTCATGTTCATTGACATGATGAAGGATATTATGTTGATAACTAAATACCTGTTGTATGAATTAAATGCTTTTTCCTCATGAGGTTATAAACTTATTGATATACATTAGTAACTGTAAGTTCTATTCTAATAGTTTTTTTTCTTGCTTGTGGAATTCTTTTCTCGCTTCTTGTTTTCCAGTCAACTTTGATCTTCAAAAATTTAAATGAAATGCTAATCATTATTTTCCTCATTGTTTTTTATTATTCTTGCTCTGTAATAATGTTTAACATTTTTTTGATGTTCTTTCACACTGTATTACTCCTTGCATCTTGGTGGCTTTATTGCCTTGCTTGGGATGAAATTTAAAAAAAAAACATGCCTTTAATAATAACAATAAATTAATTTCCTCACTCCACAACATATATGCACATACACACTTATTCATATGTATGTATATATTTACACACATGTACATGCATGTAAAACTGTATTTATAATTAGACAAACATTAAAATTTTGTTTAATTTGTGGTAATATATTAAAATGCTTCATTAGTAAAATGAAAGCTGCCATTTTTGTTTTTCTTTTAAATTCTAAGTGCTGAATGAAAATTCATTTGGGAAATAATAGGGTTTCATTTAGTTTCAATAAAGCAGCATCTATTAATGTTAAGGAGAACACGCACTCA